>CM035431.1:95734907-95944907 GCA_020310875.1 Ceratopteris richardii
GGGCATTAATGGTTGTTCCTTTTTTTTTTTATAAAAGGAAGTTTGGCCATGGCCTAATCTCCTGGACTTTAATTAAAATAATGAAGAAAAGTTACAGGTGAGTGGGACTAGTGCCCATGGGACCCCCCAAATCCCACAAAGCAGGGGACGAGTTCGGTAAGCTAGAGGGCGTTACAAATGAGGCGTACAAAACTATCATCTCCTTCATGGGGGACCCATTTGGGTTTCAGCTTGTTATATACGAGGAGATAAATACAATGGTTTCTAAATGGAGATCTCTTGTCTCGAGAGATTCTTTCACCTAGAAGAAACAAGGATTTCTCAATCAACCATTCCTTTGGGGTTTGGCCAAAGTTGACAGCACATCGCTCCCTCCAAATTTTCCAAAGAGTCTCGCCTCTGATGGCATTCCACAGCCTAGAAGAGCAGCCAACCGCCTCACCCAACAACGCATGTTGCCAATTGATTTGGTTCGAGAGACGCAGAATCCGTGTCACATGATGCCAGATAACACGGGACTTGGGGCAATCGAAGAAGAGGTGAACAAGGTCTTCAATGCATCGGTGGCACCGCTTGCACCATGGAGGCACACCACAGATTTTGTTGGCCCTTGCGTTGTACCAGATCCCTTTATGCAAGATTTGCCACATGAGAACGGATTTCTTGATCTCAATAAGGGGGTGCCAAATCGACATGAACTTAAGTTCCCATCGAAGTTTGGACCAAGAAAGGCACCACACCTTGTTAAGAGTGGGAATTCTGGATAGTTTCTTACCATTGTTCCATTTGAGGCCCTCTAGGCAAGGAAGATCATGTCCGCCGAGAAGGCGGGTAGTTGACCTGCTTTGAAGAAGATTCCATTCTTCGAGAGAAGTACCCCTTGTTCCAAAGTCGCTTAGCCGTTTGGAGGTTCCAAGACTCCACCTCCACTGATCGGGAACCAGATAGAGTCATTTTGTCTTATCCCCGCAGCCCTGATGAATTGTTTGGCTTTGTTCCAACTCTTCCATAATGAACACACGAGGCTAGAGCCTTTAGGGGACACCGGGTGGGGGGAGAACAATAGAGTGAGGATCCCAATGTCCTTCCAGTCGGGAAGACCAATCTCAAGTCTTTTGAGCAAACTAAATCATTGGAAAGGCAATGGTTGTTCCTTTAAGATGAGAGCACCCAAGGCTTTTAATGGTTCTTTCAAGATGAGAGCACCGAAGGCCATTAAAGAGACTAGTAAGTTTCCATAGAAGATGATGGGTACCATTTTCATTTAGATGTGAGGCTGAATAAGCTTTTTGGAGCAGAGGGACTAGATATGTCCCAAATAGAGCTCGGATAAGGGAGGAAGTGCAATGTGGAAGGTGCCCGAGGAGGACTTGTACTCCAACATGCTGGTAGCTGATCCTCCTCAACTTTTACCTTGGCACTAGGGTTGTTTGGAGGAATAATTATATTTTTCAATGGATTTGCATGTTGAATTTCACATCTGACCGTATGTGAGGTTTACTTGGCTTGACAATAATTTTAGTGAAATATGAAGTGTTTGCCAGTGGCCTCAAAAAAATAAAAAGGATGTATGTATGTATGGATATGTGTCTATGTATGTGTGTGTGTGTATGTGTACATGTACATATAAGTATGTATAAATAAGTAAATAAATAATATTTATGTATGTGTGTATATTCAATGAGGGTGTTCATTTTGGCAAACAATAAGCTTGATAGTAGATCCGTAGTTGGGATGTTTCTTGTTAAAAACAGAAATGCCCTTGGGCTATTATGATACTTTTGTCTACCCTTGCTTTGTGTGATTAGGGGGATCCCATGGGCTCTAAGCCCGCTTCCTCTTGTACAGTTGTTTTTTTAATGAATTCATGCAAGAAAGATTAGGGGGAGGGAGGGGGGAGAGAGAGAGAGAGAGAGAGAGAGAGAGAGAGAGAGAGAGAGAGAGAGAGAGAGAGAGAGAGAGAGAGAGAGAGAGAGAGAGAGAGAGAGAGAGAGAGAGAGAGAGAGAGAGAGAGAGAGAGAGAGAGAGAGAGAGAGAGAGAGAGAGAGAGAGAGAGAGAGAGAGACTCTATGTAATTAGACATTGGTACATTATAACCTTAAATATGCTCTCATGGACTAGGGACCTCACTATGTAACATGTGGCACATGTATGTGTCCATGTGGAAAGTAGATATAAGACTAGTTTGAATCAAGTGGGTATCTCATGTGGTAATGTGGCTGGGAGGTGTGACAAGAAGCATGCTTTGTGTGTCCATGATGGCATTGTGAGCTTGCCCAAATGATGGAGCTTGAGCAAAAGGTTCGGTTCATGTAATAATGGTGTCAGAGCCAATGGATTCCTCCACATCGCCAAATGATGCTAGGCTTCAATGGGTCCCAATGGGCATTCAAAGTCAGTAGCTTGGCCAAGCCAAATGATGTTAGACTTCAATGTGTCCCAATGGGCATCCAAAGGACTCTAGCTTGGCCAAGCGCACTCTGAAGTATGGACTTAGAAGAGATGTGAGAGAGCGTATCCTATCATCCCTCTCACATGCGTGTGTGAAAAGATGAGGTCGCCTCTCGTTCAAGCCCACTTACCACGGGAAAATGAACATATAATTCGATATGTTGAGCACCAAATGCGAGACAAGATTAACTATAGATTATACAACCTTTGTTAGGTGCCATACTATTATCCAATGTGAAATGTTCAAGGCTCCATACCACCAAGTTTATTGGCCTATTTCAAATAATTTTTCCTCAACTTTGGATGGCTAATATAAGGATCACCTTTAAGTATTTGGAAAAGATAGTAGTATGGATGGTGTGGATTATGGGCTTTCAGGGGGGTTGAAAAATAAAGGATTTCCACAATAGAAGGGGAAATGGGACTCTCCAAAACCCCCTTCTTTCATCATCTTTACCCATCGCTTAGATATCATCTATGTACATACCAATAATTTTTTGGTAATGAATCTTTTGTCCGAACTCTATTTTTTTAATGAATAATGGCTTATTTTGAAGAGGAAGATGAGGGCTTTCCATGCATCAAAGAATGTTTAACTTTTGACAAGATTATAGTTTTTTGCGGACCTTTGTAAATTTTGCTTGTACCTCTACTTTTTCACGATGCTTCACTTTCCAACTAATCAAGCTACTTGAAGAGAATGAGGATCAATAGAACATGGGAAAAATGAATTCATAGGTTGCAAAAAGCTATTGACATTTTTTGGAAGTGATGTGTGATATTTCTATTGGTCTTGCTTTTTGAAGTTTGTTAATGCTAAGTGAGTATGTCAAACCTTGATTTCGAACTTGATGAGAAAAAGAATGACAAGATTTCAAGTGATTACGATCTTTAGATTATCTCCGTTATCTTATAAGAGTAGGAAAAGCCTACTAATAATTGTGAGTATGCATATTTGGCACTTGGAAGTGCTTAAGGAACTCTTGTATATGTATGTTTGACACTTGTTAGTATGCATGGATCTCTTGTATATTGCCCTATTGTTATAGGATTTTTTCCATTAGTAAGTATCAACATCTTAAAGAGAAATAAAATGCTAAATTATTGGGTTGAGTTTCATATTTATATGCCCGAAGGATTGATTTAGTTGCACCTTTAATATTAATGGCAAAGAGAGTTGTTAAATGTATACATATGGGGTATTAATTGATATCTAACGCTCTCTTTGTTTGAGGAAAGATGTTTCTTTTTGCATAAATGAGGATTAAAATATCTTGATTAGAGTTTCATAGACCTTATATGGAGACTAGGGGGCACACAAGGTAGGAACCCAAAGAGTGAGTGTAATCACTTTGTAGATTCATGTGAGTATGCTAGTTATCCATGAAAGCCAAGAGGCTAACATATCTCTACCACAGGTTTCACTAGAAAGCATTGGTAGGTGCTTGCATAGCTCAATTGAATAGCTCTTTACTTAAAGCATGGATTAGTAGATAAGAAGAGTCGAGGTACCCAAGGAATAAAGGAATCTTAAGTACTTCGACATTGTCTTTGTACTTCCTAGTTAGGATTGGAATAAATGGGATATCTAAAACCATGTGATATTATCTGTACAACCAAACTAACTTAGTGAAATGAATATGGGATTCATGAAATCTTTTGCTGGCTTCCATCTTGGATATGACATTCATATGACTAGTTTATTGAAAGTGTATCTTCATGGGTCAGAGATGAGAATCATTGGTATTGGATGGTGGGGATTATCTTCCTTTGAGAACTCTTCTTCTATGGACAAGAGAAAAGGGATCATAATGCATGAGAATCACTTCTCATTAGAAAAAAAGGGATCATTGGAAATGATCACTAGAAGGATCATATGATGTAATTATTAGATAGAGGTTTTTACTTAGTTGGAAACAAGTGTTTGGAGTATATATCCATATAGTGATTATTCCATGATTACAACTTTGGTTCTAGGCATGAATGGAATTCTGATGTGAGATTGGAGATTTAATCTTCATTGCTTAGGAGTGCCCACTAGATAATGAAGTATTGGAACAAATGAAGACTTTGACGAGTTCAAAGCTTCTAGCTAAAATGGAAAAAATGACTTCATTAAAAGGAAATTGTAGAGATCACACTTGAAAATCCTCTTCTTGGAAAGAGAGAAAGAAAAATAACTTTGAAGATGGTCTAATAGGAGTGGCACTATCCTATTGGGAAATAGGGTATATATTTTCATGGTTAAATTGAAAACCATTGGAAAGATTCAAGGGAAGAAATTCATTATTCTATATTTATCAATGGACTATGAATAGATTAGGTGATCTAGTTATTGACATTGATATAACTGGAAATAGAGTAATTGTTTTTATTTTGATAGGGTTCTTTGAGTAGATAGGAATGGATTTGCCACCTAGGAAATTCAATCTATTATATGGTAACTAGACATTAGAAGTATGTTCTATCTCACTTCATAAAGATTGGTTCTTATACACACACATACACATATACACACACACATATCAATAGGAAGAATTTAATGCTTTTCATTGGCAAAATCTTGGAAGACAAAATATTAAAATTTGCACTAGTGTTAAGATTCTCTTCCAGAGAACTTAGTGCACTTTAGAGAACTAGGCTAGGGTTACATAAGACATACAAAACCTTTTAGTTAAAAGTTAGTACTTATGTATGTATGTTAAGGTTAGGGAAAACCGTTCGTGCCAAAAGGCAAACCTATCTTAGGATTCTTGTGTGACTTGTAAAATGAATCATTGTTATGGGACTAAGATTAACATTGGAGGGGTTATCTCTAATTAGATAAGATCGAGTTAAGTTAAAATTGACAATAAAGATTTATCATTGAATTTTCATTCCAAAGATGTCAACTATTAAGATTTATGGGAATGATAGGTAACCACAAGTACACACGGGAGATATTAACCAAACCTTCAAGACAATTTTCCATGCAGGTTCATCTTTTTGTGAGTTCTTTTTAAGGGGAAGGATACAAAGAAGTAACACATAGAGAGAAGCATGTAAGAGTAGTACATGCAGTGCAGTGCGAGCTACTAAATGAGCATATTCTTTCCCTTCTAGATGCCTTCTAGCACCATTTTTGAGGACAAAACTTGATGCAAGGGGAAGGAAAAGTTACATCATAACATTAAAGGTATTCTCATCAACTAGGCACCTTATATGTGTGCCATATGGCACGTGTAGGTGTCTATATGGAGAGTAGTAATAAAACTAGTATGAATCAATAAGATATCTTGCATGGTAGCATGGTTGGGAGGCGAGTCAAGAACCATGCTTTGTGTGTGTTCATGGTGGTGTCACAAGCTGTCCTTGATGAAGCTCCATCAACAATTTTTGTTAATGCATACATACATACACACATACATACATACATACACACATACACACATACATACATACATACATACATACATACATACATACATACGTACATACGTACATACGTACATACATGCGTACATACGTACATACATGCGTACATACGTACATACATGCGTACATACGTACATACATGCGTACATACGTACATACATGCGTACATACTTACATACATACATACATACATACATACATACATACATACATACATACGCACATACATACATACATACATACACACATACATACATATAAAGATACATACATACATACACACACACATGCATGCATGCATGCATGCATGCATGCATGCATACATACATACATACATACATACATACATACATACCTACATACATACATACATACATACATACATATATACACACATACACACACACACCAAAAAAAAAAATAAAATTAAAAAAAATAAAATAAAAAATATATATATATACACACACACATACATATACATACATACATACATACATACATACATACGTACATACGTACGTACATATACATATGCGTATGCGTACACGTACGCACACGCGTATGCGTATGCATATGCATATGCGTTTGCATATATGTATGCATATGCATATGCGTATGCATATAGGTATGCATATGCATATGCGTATGCGTATGCGTATGCGTATGCGTATGCGTATGCGTATGCATATGCGTATACGCATACGTATACGCATACGCATACACATACGTATACACATACGTATACGCATACGTATACGCATATGTATACGCATACGTATACGCATACGCATACGTATGCGTATACGTATGCATATACGTATACGCATACGTATGCATATACGTATACGCATACGTATGCATATACGTATACGCATACGTATGCGTATACGCATACGTATGCGTATATGCATACGTACGTATACGTATACATATACGTATATGCGTATACGTATCGTATACGTATACGTATAGTATACATATACGTATACATATACATATACATACACATACATACATACGTACATTAATACATGTATATATACGTACATACACACATACATACATACATACACACATCCATACACACACAAATACATACATATGTTCATACATACACACATACATACACACATACACACACATACATGCATGCATGCATGCATACATACATACATACATACATACCTACATACATACCTACATACATACATACATACATACATACATACATACATACATACATACATACATACATACATACATACATACATACATACCTACATACGGACGGACGGACCGACCTACCTACCTACCTACCTACCTACCTACCTACGTACGTACGTAAATACATACATACATACATACATACATACATACATACATACATACATACATACATACATACATACATAAATACAAATGTACATACATACATACATACATACATACATACATACATACATACATACATACATATAGACGAACATACATACATACATACATACATACATACATACATACATACATACATACATACATACATACATACATACATACATGCATGCATGCATGCATACATACACACACATGTATGAAAATACATATATACATCCATACTTGTCTACTAGTAAGCAAAATTTTGCTAATGCTATACAATCAAAGAACGAAGATAAAGATGACAAGAAAACAAAAAAGTAGAAATAATTTTGCAAGTATTGTAAGGTAAGTGATTATTTCATAAGAGTTTTTCTAGATTGGCTTCAAAAGAGTGGGGGACTAAATTCTCTTATGCAAATCTAGCCTAGTTCTTCAAAGTGGAATAAGTTCTTTGGAAGAGCATCTTGAAACTAGTGAAAATTCTAATAATTTAGCTTCCAAGGGTTTGCCACACTACAAGGGGAAATGGGACTCTTTAAAACCCTCTTTTTTCATCATCCTCACCAACTACTTAAATATCATCTATGTACATACCAATATTTTATTGTTCATAACTCTTTCATTCGAGCTCTATTTTCTTATGAATTATGGATTTTTGGAAGAGAGAAGAATACTTTTTATGCATCTAAAAATATTCAATTTTTGAGAAGATTATAATGTTCGAATGAATTCAAAATATTGGAAGATTCGACGAAAATAAGTGAAGCATGGAAAAAAAGAATTCATAGGTTGCTCAAAGCTATTGACATCATTTGGAAATGATATATATGGTATTTTTATTGTCATCTTGCTTTTTGAAATTTGCTGATGCTAATTGAGTAGGTCAAATCTTGATTCAAGACTCGATGAAAAAAGACCCACAAGCTCTCAATTGATTAGGATCTTCATATGTATCTGTGCTAGCTTATAAGAGTCGAAAAATCATACTAATCATTGTAGTTATGTATGTTTAGCACTTGCTAGTGCTTAAGGAACTCTTGTATATGTCGGAGTTTGAGGTCTGCGAAAGCACGCGAACATCACAAGGAAGAAGAAGAAGAAGAAGCTTGGAGCACAACACACAATACTGAAGTATTACCAAGAGAATGTACAAAGATAAGTTACCCATTAGGGTTATAGGATTATATACAAGCCGAGAGAAAAAAACCTCCTAAAGAGCGAAAAAAGTGCCATGATGGTCCTAGTGTGTTCACACACATCACTACCTAAATATATCAACAAATCCCCCCTCGGAGTGATGTGGTGAATGAGGAGCTGTCTTCAAGGCCAAAATGTTGCAATAATGTGTCAATATATTTTGTTTGACACAAAGCTATTCTGCCATCAACTTGTATAAACAGAATGCCCAAATAATGATGCAAATGCCGCAAATCTGACATCTCAAATGAGGCATGCAAATCAGCCTTAAAATCAACAATATGCTTCTCATGAAGATCAGTGAGCAGCATGTCATCAACATAGACAACAATGATCAGAAGCACATCATTTGCATGCTTAACATATAAGGTGCTCTTAGCTCGACTGTTCTCAAAACCATGTGCAATCAGGTAGTCATGTATTTTTTCATATTAAGCAAGTGGTGCTTATTTCAAACCATACAATGTTTTTTTCAACATGCACACTTGGTTTTCATGGCCTTTTTGCACAAAGCCATGAGGCTGAAAAATATACATTTCTTCATGCAAGTCACCATTCAAAAATGTAGTTTAACTGATGTACATTCCAATCATGATGAGCTATTAGTGCATAGATGCTATGAACAGTAGTCATTCCTCATGTAGGAGCAAAGGTCTCATCAAAATCAATGCCTCTGTCCTAAGCATAAGCCTTTGCAACAAGCCTAACCTTATACTTGTCAACTGTTCCATCAGGCTTACACTTGAACTTGTATACCCACTTAGTGCCAATGGCCTTCTTGCTAGGAGGCAAGTCACATAAAGACTAGGTACCAATTTTCATGATAACATCATATTGTGATTGCATAACAACCATCCAATTTTCTAAATTTTGTGCTTCATCAAATGAAACTGGCTCATTCTCATCACAAAGACTTAAGGTAGCCACAACATAGAAATATAATGCAAAATAAGCACTATGAGAGCCTGAAAGAGTATGATATGATAGAGATGCATCTAATTTGCTATCACACAAAGTCTGCACCAACCATTTTGGCATAGTTTTTGCCTCCTCAATATCAACTCTCTCATCAACAAGCGCATCATGTAAATTTGCATAAAAAATGGAATGATCTGCATCATCACATGAAACCTATAAAGGTTGAGAAGTTGCCTCATTAGGACCAACACTAGACTATCCACGTGTAAAAAGAGGAAGCAAAGTGTCATACATATCTTTGGAGCTAATTGATGTCTCCTTTGTACATGAAAGTATGGCTGAATAACATCTTCCACAAAAACATCACAACTAACCAAAATGCGTTTATTCTTTGGATGAGACAGAGGATAGCCTTTCCTTTTAGAACTATACCCAACAAAAATACATTTCCTTGGTTTATCATCCATTTTCCTGTTGGGTGTGTGTAGAGGTGAGAGAGACATACGACAAGCACACACAAGGAGCACAAACGCAGCAAGACACATGGAGAAGACGGATGGTTGGAATAGCTCTCTCTCTATTGACGATGAACTGAACCGAAGTAAGAGCGGAATAATATCTCTAAGTATAAAGTGCCACCACATATGAGTGAATCATGTATGTGGAAACATGGGGAAAAAACCTCTAGCAACCACTAGAGTAAAAAGTACCCATGTATAGGGAAAAGGTTCACATCAAAGCTACTCGAGGAACACATAAGTGTAACAAACCCCTCTAGAGCAAATGATGTGAACACATACAGGGAGTGACATATCAGCCACCACAAGGTAATAAGCCTAAAGCTTTGTGAAAAGCTTCAAACTTTTCTCATGGAAGAGCTTTGGTGAATATGTCTGCCACATTATCTTGTGTAGGCACATATACCAAATCAATATCTCCTACATGAAGGTGCTCTCTCAGATAGTGATAATGCCCCTCAATATGTTTGGTCCGTGCATGAAACACTGGGTTTTGTGCAATAGACAATGCACTCTGACTATCAGTGAGAATATGCATAGCAGTATCAATCTCATGCAAAGATCCATCAATAGGCCTCTCAGCCATATACACACCATTGTAGCTGTGAAAACAGCCTTATACTTAGCTTCACAATTCGGTGTCGCCACTGTAGGTTGCTTCTTACTCAACCAAGATATGCACGAGTCTCCAAGGAAAAAGCAATTACCACTAGTGGACACGTGACTACTATAACAACCAGCCCAATTGCTATCTGTAAAAGCATGCAAGCATGGCTCAATATCTCTACCATAAAAGAGACCTAAGCTCAAAGTACCTTAGAGTTATCTAAACACACATTTCATCGCTTGCCAATGCTTAGTGCTAGGGCTATGCATGAATCGACTCAACTGGGGAACTGCATAGTGTATGTTAGACCTTGTGTCGCATGCATATATAAGACATCCCATAGCTTGTTGATAAAGAGAAGTGTCGAATGCATCATTGAAACCCTCAATTGAGAATCTAAATCCTATCTCAACTTGTGTGAAAATTGTCTTGCAATCCTCAAAGTCAAAACGCTGAAGTAGTTTTCAACGTACTTTGCTTGATGCATAACAATTCCGCCCTCAACAAATACAAACTGGATGTTGGAGTTAGATGTCTACGGAAGCATGCAAACAACACAAGGAAGAAGAAGAAGAAGCTTGGAGCACAACACACAATAATGAATGTATTACCACTAGAATGTACAAAGATAAGTAGCTCGTTAGGGCAATAGGTGTATATACAAGCGAGGGGAAAAAACCTCTTAAAGAGGGAAAAAAGTGCCTCGACAGTCTTAGAGTGTTCACACACACCACTACCTAAATAGATCAACAAATCCCCCTGGGACTGATGTGGTGAACAAGGAACTGGCACTCATGTATAGGAAGTGCCAAGCTATGTGGAATCAATCCATATAAGGAAGTAAGCCCAAAGCTTTGCGGAAAGCTTCAAACTTCTCTCTAGCCAGAGCCTTCGTAAAAAGGTCTGCAATGTTCTCCTACGTGGGCACATATGCCAAGCTGATCTCCCTAGCAGAGAATCTCTCCCTAACATAATGATAATGCACCTCAATGTGCTTAGTGCAAGCATGGATCACATGGTTCCTCGCAACTGCCAATGTGCTCTGATTATTAGTGAAGATGGTGGTGGCAGAAGACTAACCAACACCCAAATCAGCCATAAGGCATCTGGGCCACACACACTCAAGAGTCGCTGTGAAAGCTGCCCTATACTCAACCTCACAACTGGAAGTGTCCACAGTAGGTTGCTTCTTGCTCAACCAAGATATACATGAGCTACCAAGCATGAAGCAAAAGCCACTAGTGGACACACGTGTGTCATAGCAACCAACTCAATCACTGTCAAAAAAAGCATGCAAATATGGTGGTAGTGATCACTTCTTGGGATAAAAGAATCCAAGTAGCCTAGTACCACTCAAGTAGTGAAAGATGTGCTTAACCGCCTGCCAATGCTTGACACCTGGGCAATGCATAAACCTGCTCATATGTGAGACAACAAATTGAATATCTGGCTGAGTGATGCATAAGTAAATCAAGCATCCAACAGCCTACTGATAGAGAACAACATCAAATGCATCTCCAACATCATGAAGAATCAATCGTTAACCTATCTCCGTAGGAATGGAAATAGGCTTATAGTCATCAAGGCCGAAACGCTGCAATAATGTGTCAATATATTTTGTTTGACACAACTCCATTCCACCATCAACTTGCATGAACTGAATGCCCAAATAATGATGCAAATACCCCAAATCAGACATCAATGAGGTATGCAATCAGCCTTAAAATCAACAATATACATGTCATGAGGACCAGTGAGCAGCATGTCATCAACATACACCACAATGATCAGAATCACATCATTAGCACACTTAACATGTAAGGTGCTTTTAGTTGGACTACTCTCAAAACCATGTGCAATGAGATAGACTTGTATCTTTTCGTACCAAGCACATGGTGCTTGCTTTAAACCATATAATGCTTTCTTTAACCTGTACAGTTGGTTTTCATGCCCTTTCTGCACAAAGCCACAAGGCTGAAAACATACACTTCTTCATGCAAGTCACCATTCAAAAATGCTGTTTTAATGTCCAACTGATGTACATTCCAACCATGATGAGTTGCAAGTGCACATATGCTATGAACAGTAGTCATTCGGCAAGTAGGAGCAAAGGTTTCATCAAAATCAATGCCTCTTTCCTGTGCATAACACTTTGCAACAAGCCTAGCCTTATACTTGTCAACTGTTCCATCATGTTTATGCTTCAACTTGTATACCCACTTAGTGCCAATGGCCTTCTTGCCAGGAGGCAAGTCACATAAAGACCACGTACCATTTTTCATGATAACATTATATTCAAATTGCATTGCAGCCATCCAATGTTCAGAATTTTTTGCTTCATCAAACGAACAGGTTCAGTCTCATCATAGAGACTAGAGGCAACCATAACATAGAAATCTGGCAAAAGAGGCATTATGAGAGCCTATAACCAAGTACGATATGACAGAGGTGCATCTAATTTGTTGTCATGCAAAGTCTATACCAGCCATTTTGGCATAGTTTTTGCCTGCTCAATATCAGCTCTCTCATCAACAAGTGCATCATGTTGGTGCAATTAAGCCCAAGTCTACATACTTGATCACTGCACATAAGCTTGATGTATTGAAATTACACTTGGAAGGCTTCATATGTACAACCTCTTGTAACTTTGCTTCAAAATTACATTTGTAAAAGGTTAATAAACCCACAAGGAGTTAGGAAGCATATAATCTTGTATCAATTTGGTAGTTGAGTCAAGAGAGAATCAATCCTATACTTTAGGATTCACATTTAAGTAGAGATTTGAATTTGAATTCAATTTTTTGGCTCCAATAAAAACTATAAAAAGGATATGAAAGGCCCGCATGTATCTCGAGGTTCAGAGATCATATTCATGTACTTTCACTGAGAAGAGGATCTCACCTCATAGCTCATTCAATTCTCACTCATTGAGCAATGGTTTATTGCCAATGACATTGTACTTTTACATAATTTAATTCATATATGATCATTACTTCTTTCTCTCATATCTATGTCACATTCCATCAGAACAGTGAACTTGTCAGAGCTTGTTCTCACTGTATAGTGGATCATTTCTCTTGATTTAAAGCATGATAGATCAAGCATATTGTCTACTTTAATCTTACAAAGTTTCATTAATATTGCTTCTTGTGATCATCAGATATTAATCAATCTTCACTCACTAGTCTGTGACTATCAAGGCCCGTAAATGTCGAGATGCATGATCAATTTGCTGAACATATTTCTTTGCATATAGTCCATCACTTTGGATGATATCACTCATGATTGGTAGCTTGTTAAGCTAATTGAAGTTCCCCAAAAGGAATTTTATCAATTGCTGCTGTACTCAGAGAATGGTTCAAAACTCTGAGTAGGCGTCTCAACCAAATAACAAGTTTTGAACCTTGAATCATATGCGTATCTATCTATTTTGATCCTATCATTAGTGAATCATCTTCCAAGCAACATATGTGATTAATTATGCTTATTAACTAGCTGAAGAGGCCCAAAAAACTCTCCAGACATTACTTATAGAAGATGTGAGGCAGGTTTTAGCTACACCAACTCATCTCTTGTGATTATCCACCATCTCCTCCAACAGTGGTATCAGAGCAAGCACAATCAAGATGGGTGATGGATTTCCATTATTCATTGACAAATTGGATAGAAAAAACTCTCTTGCAAGCATTGGAGAAGAGATAGAGGAAGAGCACATAGTGAGGCATATCATCATTGGAATTAAGGCTGATGACAAGTGCGAGTCCACCACAGCAATGGATCTCTACATGGATATGCAAATACCTGATCTCAACACCTTGATGGGACAACTCTTCACCCATGAGACAAAGCTCAACAGAAATGGTGACAACTCAAGAGGTAACCAATCTTTTGCCCTTTATATAAAGCTAAGGATAAAGGTAAAAGTAAGAAACAAGATGAGGAGGCTAGTACCTCTCAAGCTAATTATGCAAGAAGAGGAAGAGATACTAGAGGAAGGGGAAGAGGAGGAAAACAAGGTAGGGGGAGACCCTACAACAATTCATCATGCAGTATATGTGGTCTCAACAACCACACTACAGAAGAATGCTACAAAAATACAAGGAACCAAAGGGGAAGAGGCTTCAATAGAGGAAGTTATGGACAATCTAGAGGCAGGTACAACAATGATGGATGCAACTACAACCATAACTACAATCAAGGCTACAATAACAACAACTATCAAGGAGGCTTTAGAGGAAGAAGGGACTTCAACAACTGTACTGAAGATCAGAAGACTCTCTACTCATCATGAACATGACATCCAAGCAAGGTAAAGATGATGAACATCTCTTCTACATTGAATCAGGTTGTTCCAATCATGTGGCAAGAAATGTAGCTCTATTATCTGATCTTGAAGAATCCAATGGGAAGCATGAAGTACAAATAGGTGATGCCACTAAACACTAAGTCAAGCAAATTGGAAATGTCAAAACATCTGACGGTAGTATGAACATTTTGAGCAAAGTTCTATATGTGCCTACTATAACCAAAAACCTAATTAGTGTTGGGTAGATTGTAGAGAAAGGTCTATAGGTCAGGTTCACTAAGCATGGAGCATATGTGGAAGGCCCCTAACAAGGTTTCAAAAGGATTTCCAGAGGTGAGAAGATAGGTAGATTTTTTACTTTTGAAATTGAAGACACAAGGAACATAGCACTATTCAGTTATAAAGATCAAACCTTATTTGAGTTGGAAATATGGCACAAAATGAATTATATACATGTGCCCTAAAAATGATCCTTTCACACCAGAGATCGACACTTTATTAACTAAAAGACTAATTTCTTGCTAATTTACAAAGGTAAAGATACAAATCTCTATGGGTATGCCTCTAGAGGACTCATCTAGTACAGTTACATAGGAAAGTATATTACAAAAATGACTATAATACAAAAATTAAGTGTCCAAATCGAAAAAATTTTGGGGCCCTTCTTTTCCTCTGCCTCTTTGCTCTTCTTTGCTCTACGACACTCTCATCCTCTTTGTCTCTGTCGTCCCTTGATAGGCTTCACTTCTTGTCTGTAGCTCGTTTACTTATTTTCATCGCATGCATCACTTGGTCGGCCTTGCCTCCTTGTCACGCTGGCGTTATGTCTTAAAGGCCCTATTCTTGAATCTTTTTTCACATCCTCTGGGACCTGATGCATTCTTTTTTGCATATTCTTTTCTTTTCACCACTCGCAACCTGTGGAGATGGACTACTTGAGATTTGTAGTCTAGCTCACCAATAACCTCTTTAAATCTGGGTTGTTGTGTTAAGTCAGACTGCCACACACGCAACCAGTGGAAGGTATGAAGGTCTCGATCTTCAGCCTTCGGTCTGGACCTTCCGAAGATCAAGAGGTTGAAGCACCTTTCTGGGGTTCTGGATCTACCGGATATCTTCTTGTACTTCTTCATGGATACTTGTTGGCCTTGATCCGCCCTTGCCTCTTGCATACCTCCCCTTGTTGTGTGCCCTTGCAGGGCTCTCTGCAGAGATGGGTGTTGTGTGCCCCTGCGGGGCTTCCTGCAGAGATATGTCTTCAGATATGTCATCTTTAGTGAAGCTTCTTTCTTGGTTTTCTTCTTCTTTTCTTTTTGCTGGACTCTCCTTCAACACTACCCCCCTCCTGAACTCTATCGTCCCTGACAGGCTTTGGAATGCGACGAGAGTAGGTCCTATAGACCTTTTGCTCTGTCCCATTAAGTAGATTGGCTTCACATATCATCAGTTGTTTCCATTGTTCAGCTTTTACACCATCGTGTGGTGGTTGTCTATGGTCTACAAAGAAACTTAATTCATATGCCAGAAGTCTGGCATTCATATTTGTTGACATCTTCAAAAGAATCTCTGAGTCAATTTCAAAAAATCCTGTAAAAAAGGCTTCTTCGAAAGTTTGCATGTATTGAATCGACAAGAACATCAGTCTTGAATAATATGCCATGATTGTAGGATGACTAGGCATAATGGATAGATAAAAAATAAGGATATCCGTGCCTTGGTTAATGCCAATGAAATTCAAAAATGTATATTCTGCGTGTTTGAAAAATTTTAATACTGTAAGTATCATGCTGAGGATTTTATTAATCATCTTGATGGTTAGGTCGGGTACTGTTGCATACCAATGTAGCCAAAATTCAATGGATTTCACCATGTAATCCTCGGTCAGTAAATAATTATGAGGTGGACTTGGAAGTAGTGGATAATTTAACCATTGTTTATTGAGCACACTAGTCTTTTGCATGTCCAAAAATTCTCCTGCTTCACAGCGACGTGGTGTGGGGCAAAAAGAGGGATTTACTTGTAGTAAATATGGTGTTGCTTGCCAGTGCACCCGCAAAGTAGGATTTTTCTCCAAAAATTTTCTTCTCCATAAAGGTTGTGCAGCTTCAAATTCTTCTTGTGTGTAATTGAAGGTGTTTTCTTTAAAGTGAAACTGCTCATCGAGATCTTTTTGCGTGATCTACTTTATATATCACCATGTTTGCTCTTTCAATAGCCCATAAGGAATATTGAAGGGCTTTATGATTTTATCCAAGTCTTTTCCTTTAATTTTGGCTTCCTTCATGACTTTGGCTACTTCATTTTCAAAATTTTCTGTCAACCTGGACACCAATAGTGCCCGTTCCTTCTAACCTATTTCTGCAGTATATGGCATGGGATGATCATCACATGGTCCCGCCATTTGCTCTTTTATTGGAGAATGATAGATCGAGGGAGATAGAGGACGTACCTCTACCTTCTCAGTAGGATTTCTTGATTGTGGCTCTACTGGTGTCCTGATGTTTGCTTGTTGTGCTATTTGAGCTTCCAATTGCACAATACGTTCAATATTTTCTTTAACTTCATGAATGGCCATGGTTAGTGCATCTTTGGCCCCTAGAAGCTCATTGCCGATGGCTGCTATTTGATCCGCATCTTCATTATAGATTACCAAGAGTATTTCTTCAACAGCTTTCAATTGTTTCCTGAGCTCATTTGTATCATGGATATACCTTTGTTACCATTCTTCTTTTAGGGTTTGCTCTTGTTTCAGGAGGTTTTCATATTTTGCAATCTGATCTTTCAACTCCTTCTAGTCGATTGCTGTTATCTCTCGTTTTTCTACAAGCTGGTCGTATGGTAAGGCATTCATTAGTTCTTTATTCCTGTTGCGTAAATTATTAGTTTCATCCATATATACTTTGATTTGCGACTCCAGCAGGTTGCTTCTGGCTTTCATTCTTTCTTTGTCCTCTTCACTTACTTCATATTGTCTTTGTAGCTCTATAAGTTGCTCTTGGAGTTTTTGATTCTGCTCTGTTAGTGTAGTGCAGAGTCCTCGAATCTCTTTGACTTCTGTTTCTTTGTCTGAAATGACTAGTTGAGTTTGGATTAGTTGTGCAGACAACTGTTCACTCATTACTTGAAATTGATTCTTTTCTCTCATGGCCTTGTCATAGTCTGCATCTGTTTCCATCATTTGTTGCTGCGTGTCCATTGCTGTTTGTATCATTTGTTTTACTATTGGTTTCAACTGAGTCACGTCCACATTTAACCATAAGGACAGTTCTCTGTGTTGTGATTTGTGTACCTTTGTTCTATGCTACAATAATGCGTAGGGCCTTGGCGGGTGTTCTATTGTAAGCATAAGCAGGTGGTGGGATTACTCCCCTATTGCACATGTGAGAAGGATGGTCACCTCCATAGTGTACACATCTTCTAAGCATGGGTACTCTCATAGGATTGCTTGGGTAATTCCTCTGTCCTTGAACATTCAGCTTCTTAGCCACTATATCTCAATGATCCATTCACTAATCCTTCCAGAAACAATGAAACCATTTTGTTTTGAGTGAGTCTCTCCTCAACAGGGCATCTATCCATGTATTGCTTGAATCGTCTTGTTGCCAATCTTATCGATTCCGTAGGGGCCTGTTTCAAACTATGGATTAATGATGACGAGTTGTTTTTGATTCCGGACTTAGTGAATTCTTCAATCAATTCTTGATAGACTTGTTCCATGCTTTGGAAATTATTAGGATCTAAGGGTTGGAACCAAGCTAAGGCTGTGTCTGTAAGGGTTAGGCCGAATGATTCATATTGGATTAAGAAGTCTTCCACTTGTTCAACTCTGATTACTTGCTTGAATTCAGCTATATGGTTGTATGGTTCACTGGAGCCATCGTAGTGACTTCTCATGCATTTGGCAACTTGGATGGGTCTCAATCTTCTTCCAGGTTCAGGTGTTCTATGCATTGCAGGGAAAACTGGTCGTTCTATTGGTATACCTGCTTCTCTTCCTTTAGGTGGTCTCTCATGAACAGGGATTCTATTTCTCGGTTCTACATTTGTAGGAGGTCGATAGTTAGGATTATTACCAAGTGTGGTAAACTGCATGTGGGGTCTAATTGGAATGTTTGGTTGTGGTGTCAGTCTTGAATGCTGATAAGAAGTATCCTGATGAGTTCCTTGGGGGTTTTGCGAAGTAGTGGCTTGATCCCTAGGTGGGAATACTGGAATGTTCTGATATTTCAGCCTCGCTCTTTCTAATTCTGTTAAGGGCCAGTATCTTCTCTAATTCTTGTCCAAGTATGTAATATGAGTGGGTTTCTCAGGGTCTTGTAACTCATAAATGGTGGCTAGATTGGTAGCTTCTTCCCACAATGAAGATTTTGTTTTAAGTAGATACTCCATTCCATTGACCAGATAGACATCCATTAGGGAATCATCTTGGGGAATTAGGTCCCCTCTCCAAACTCGAATTACAATGGACTTCTCTCTAGGGGTAGATACCTATTCCTCATGCCCTTCTTCATTAAGGTTGTGGGTATTGCCCTCTTCCCTTTGTTCGTTGATGTTTTCAGGATGCTCTATGACTGCATACAAAATATCTCTTTTATCCATATAAAATCCTCTGCATACTTAACAACAGGCCTAGGCACTATGTAAGCATCTATAGCTTTCTTCAGCCTAGCCACTGATCTGTTTACTCCATCTAGGTAGATGGGTAAACCATGTTGATTGGTGCTCACATATTCTAAAGACGTTCAATATTCTCCCTCAATAATTGACATCATGCCAACTATTGGTACAGAATTCTGCATGTCTTCTGAGGCCATGAGGATTTCCTCCTCAGACTCACTCGAGGTTCATTCACTTAGGTTCATTCACTTAAGAGCTCTAATTGAGTTTTAGATCTTAGCTTCATTCACTTAAGAGCTCTAATTGAGTTTTGACCCCCTCCAACTCCCAATGCTCTTTGCTAAATCTCAGAGTTGTATGAAATTTTTTATTGAGTTGGAATTTCCCATTGAAGTATCTAAAAATCTCCGTGCACGACACCTGACACTGGCCCAACACACGACACTCAACACCGGATAAATGTCACAACTCAAGTCTCCACGACACTCGACACCTACCCAATATCACGATAGCTAGTCCACGATACTCGACACTTGCAGAATCACGACACACGACACTTCCCAGATGTCGCGATGCAAGACCATGATATTCGACACTTGTCAGATGTTGCGATGCAAAACCACGATACTCGACACTTGTCAAATGTCATGATGCAAACAGGATACTTGACACTTGTCGAATGTCGCGATGCAAGACCACAATACTCGACACTTGTTGAATGTCACGAGACAAGACCATGATACTCGACACTTGTTGAATGTCGCGAGACAATCACGATATTTGACACTCGTCAAATGTCGCGATGCAAGACCACACTACTCGACACTTGTTGAATGTCGTGATGCAAACATGATACTCGACAAGGGTAAATATTGTGACACTCAACCGCGGGAAATCACAACACCCAAATTTCACGACCCTCAAATGTGGGAGATCACGACACTTGCAATTTTTTGAACTTTAAAAGTTTCCTCAGCCCCTGGATAAGCCCTCACAACATCTGTCACATGTCGTTGCTTCTTCCCATTGATTGAACTTGAATTTTTTTAGCAAGGACGGGATGTGCTCACCTCTCAAGGGTCCTTAAGCCCCTTTTCCACCTCTGCTCACGTTGCCTTTACTCCAAACACCTCGTTTTCTCTCTCGCGATATCTGACATCCGGGCTCTCTCTCTGGATACTTGCTAGAAGACAAGTAAATTGAAAAAGACTTGTTTTTTGGTTTTTATACTTATGAGAAGTACCTAACTAAAAAAGGTTGAAAGAACAAACTTGACAGCTAACCCTATCTTCCTCGTCTACTCACTTACTTCCTCCTACCTACTCTAACTTCTCTCTCTACTCACTTCCTTAGACTATCAACTCACTACAGACACTCCAAAAGTGAGAAGTAGTAAGTGCGGATGAGAGTGACTTACCAAAGAAGAGAATTTCACAACTCCTCTACTCACTTCAATGCTAAGAGCTTTTCACCATCACACGAATGCCTCAGTTTGATTCGACTCTCCCTGCCAATGGCGCCAAAAATGTGTGTACCTAAGTATTGACTTGGGGACTTGTGGAGAAAGAGACTATACCTCAATCTCCCTCAAGTGCATATAGTGGGGATACATGTTTGAATTATCAATCCAAAGAGTATCAAAACCTAGCCGAGTGTATGGAGACATGCATTCAAATAATGGTCAATGAAAATGAAATCTAACAGAGTATAAGTAAGTATAAATCCATCACATTCAAGCTTTCAAGGTCAGCTATGGTGTCGTGACACTTGGGATAGTAGTCAACAGTAAATCGAGTTTTTCTCTTAGCTCTGAACTTTGAATATAATGAATGGTGAGTTCATTTCAAAGCACTCGAGAAGACGCATCCAATGGCGGTCTTTTCACTCAATTCTGACACTCCTACTTCAATTATGAGCAAAATACTGAGCCATGGGAACGATCTTCCTACACTTATGCACTTCCTATACTTCACACACACCTTACCCACAACAAACAAACACTTTCATGGATAGACAACACTTCTCAGCACTCTTTCCAAGCATCACACATGCATGCAAGCTCACAAGGAAGAAGATACAGAGAGAAGAAGACACAAATTCGAAATTCTGTGCTCTTGATTCTCACAATGGCAAAAAAGTCCTTACAAAGAGTCACAAAATGACTTATATACATGTGCCCTAAAAATGGTCCTTTCACACCAGAGATCGGCACTTTATTAACTAAAAGACTAATTTCCTACTAATTTACAAAGATAAAGATACAAATCTCTATGGGTATGCCTCTAGAGGCTCCTCTAGTGCATTTACATAGGAAAGTATATTACAAAAATGACTATAATACAAACATTAAGTGTCCAAATCGGAAAAATTTTGGGGCCCTTCTTTTCCTCCGCCTCTTTGCTCTTCTTTGCTCTGCAACACTAGCCAACCCCAAAAATGAACTCTCTAGCTCTTTTTATAGTTTTTTGACTAGTTTTGGCCCTGTCAAGTCCTAGTGTCTGTCTTAGTTAAAAATTAGGTTCCAAGGCTTATTTGAGGGTTCAAACGGAGTCTAAAAATTATGAAAATTGGTAGGATGATATTTATAATACTGCTCAAGCTTGAGGACTCTCGTCTTGGACAAAATGGAGTTACAAAAATATGAAATTGTATTTACAATGGTTTTTAGTGATGAAAATCACTATTTTTATAGGGGTTCCTTCTGAAAATTTGACATGTACTTCTTGGAGCTCCCTACCTGCTCCTTCTTCTTGTGTGTCCACTTCTTTGACATGTTCTTGCACCTCATTCCTGACCTTGAGTGCTAGCACTTCCCCCCCCCTCTTGAGTCTGTCTTCCTTGACCTTGTTGTAGTGGGTTTTCCATGTAGCGCTTTGAGAGGTAGTGTCCATCCTTTATGAACAAGAGCCGTCTGTCTTCCAAACATAGCAGGGTCGGTTGTCTGGCTCTTCATTTGTCAATGCGAGCCTTGGCAAGTTGTAGTCCCTTGGTATGTACGTCATCCTTGGATTATTGTGTGAAGATATATTTGTGAGCTTTCAAAAGTTGCTAGGTGCTCAAAAGAGGTTGTACATGTTGATTTGGAGCTTCTATCGATGGTGGATTACTTCATTGCTATTGTTGTTGTAACCTTAATATCCTCTAGATCTTTCAAAGATGATAGTCATAGTAGTCATGCCAAGTACTCGTAACCCATAATGAGTGATGGGTCAGTGTGTCAATGCATGGGTTGAAGAAAGTATATGCCTTGTGCATGGCCTTGTAATGTGTCCCTATACATGCATACTCGGAAAATGCATTGGAAGAAGGTGGTGCGAAAAGTGGAGGTTTTGAACTAAGTGCTCAAGGGTATGCTGGCAAAGAGGTTTCCTAATCTATCATGGTTATGGTGTTGCCAAATTAAGGATTCTTACCCTGGTGAATGGTCGATCGATATTTATGTCTTTGTGTTGTACACTTGTCGTTGTGATGGACCATGGGCAGGTCTATTGTTGTCGATGAATGCCCTTGTTGATGGTCCACTGATGAGATTCTTTGAGTGCCTGGTCCTATCCCTGCTCTTCTAAGCAATATTTTCCAAATACTGAGAATTTAATTTCTTTATATTCCTTGACAAACAACATTGGGTAACTACCAAGCTTAGTTTTACATATTCTCTTTAGCTCACCATAAGCAAGAGTTTTCTAACCTAGTATACATACAAGGATTTGTAGGGTACCACAACTACACCGTGCAGATATCTCCTTGGATGCTCTTGTACATATAGTAGTTAAGCATCGCTCAAGTTGTAGACCTTCAAGCTCTTCCCTCCTACCATTGTAAGGGGGAACAATAGTTGTGGATGCCATGTTCCTGCCAAGTTTTGGACATCTACCAAATAAGTGTTGGAGATAGATGTCTGCGGAAGCACGTGAACAACACAAGGAAGAAGAAGAAGCTTGGAGCACAAACACACAATACTGAATGTATTCCTAGAGAATGTACAAAGATAAGTAGCCCATTAGGGCAATAGGCGTATATACAAGCCGTGGGAAAAAAAACCTCCTAAAGAGGGAAAAAAGTGCCCTGGCGGTCCTAGTGTGTTCACACACATCACTACCTAAATATATCAACAAATCCCCCCTGGGAGTGATGCGGTGAACAAGGAGCTGGCACTCATGTATAAGGAAGTGCCAAGCTATGTGGAAATCACTCCACAAAAGTAAGTAAGCCCAAAGCTTTGCGGAAAGCTTCAAACTTCTCCCTAGGCAGAGCCTTCGTGAAAAGGTCTGCAATGTTCTCCTGCGTGGGCACATATGCCAAGCTGATCTCCCCAGCAGAGAACCTCTCCTTGACATAGTGATAATGCACCACAATGTGCTTAGTGCGAGCATGGAACACAGGGTTCCTCACAACTGCCAATGCGCTCTGATTGTCAGTGAAGATGGTGGTGGCAGAAGACTGGCCAACACCCAAATCAGCCATAAGGCGTCTGAGCGCCACACACTCAACAGTAGCTGTGAAAGCTGCCCTATACTCATCCTCACAACTGGAAGTGGCCACAGTAGGCTGCTTCTTGCTCAACCAAGGTATACATGAGCTACCAAGCATGAAGCAAAAGCCACTAGTGGACACGCGAGTGTCATAGCAACCAACCCAATCTGAGTCAGAAAAAGCATGCAAATCTGGCGGTAGTGATCCCCCCTTGGGATAAAACAACCCAAGTAGCTGAGTACCACTCAAGTAGCGAAAGATGCACTTAACCGCCTTCCAACGCGTGACTCCTGGGCAATGCATAAACCTGCTCATCTGTGAGACAACAAACTGAATATCTGGCCGATTAATGCATAAATAAATCAAGCATCCAACAACCTACTGATAGAGAACAACATCAAATGCATCTCCAGCATCATGAAGACTCAATCGTAAACCTGTCTCCATAGGAGTGGCAATAGGCTTACAGTCTTCAAGGCCAAAACACTGCAATAATGTGTCAATATATTTTGTTTGACACAAAGCCATTCCACCATCAACTTGCATAAACTGAATGCCCAAATAGTGATGCAAATGCCCCAAATCAGACATCTCAAATGAGGCATGCAATTCAGCCTTGAAATCAGCAATATGCTTCTCAATAGGACCAGTGAGCAGCATGTCGTCAACATAGACAACAATGATCAGAAGCACATGATTAGCACACTTAACATATAAGGTGCTTTCAGTTGGACTATTCTCAAAACCATGTGCAACCAGATAGGCATGTATCTTCTCATACCAAGCACGTGGTGCTTGCTTTAAACCATATAATGCCTTCTTTAACCTGCACACCTGGTTTTCATGCCCTTTCTGCACAAAGCCACGGGGCTGAAAAACATACACTTCTTCATGCAAGTCACCATTCAGAAATGCTGTTTTAATGTCCAACTGATGTACATTCCAACCATGATGGGCTGCAAGTGCACAAATGCTCCGAATCATACGGCATGTAGGTGCAAAGGTCTCATCAAAATCAATGCCTCTTTCTTGTGCATAACCCTTTGCAACAAGCCTAGCCTTATACCTGTCAACTGTACCATCAGGTTTACGCTTCAGCTTGTATACCCACTTAGTGCCAATGGCCTTCTTGCCAGGAGGCAAGTCACATAAAGACCATGTACCATTCTTCATTATGGCATCATATTCAGATTGCATAGCACCCATCCAATTTTCTGAATTCTGTGCTTCATCAAAAGAAACAGGCTCATTCTCATCACAGAGACTAGACGCAGCCATAGCATAGCAATATGATGCAAAGGAGGCACTATGAGAGCCTGAACGAGTACGATATGACAAAGGTGCATCTAATTTGTTGTCACGCAAAGTCTGCACCAGCCATTTTGGCATAGTTTTTGCCTGCTCAATATCAGCTCTCTCATCAACAAGTGCATCATGTAAATCTGCATCAGAAATGGAATGATCTGCATCATCATATGAAACCTACAAAGGTTGAGAAGTTGCCTCATTAGGACCAGCACTAGACTGTCCACCTGTAAAAAGAGGCATCAAAGTATCATACATGTCTTTGGAGCTAAAAGATGTCTCCTTAGTACATGAAAGCAATGGCTGAATAGCATCTTCCACAAAGACAACATCACGGCTAACCAAAATGCGTTTAGTCTGTGGATGATACAGACAATAGCCTTTACTTTCAGAACTGTACCCAACAAAAATACATTTTACTCCCTTATCATCCAATTTTCTTCGATGTTGTTCAGGCACTAGTGCATATGCCAAACAACCAAAAACACATAGATGAGCAACAGATGGCTTGCGATCATGCCAAGCCTCATATGGAGTGATAGACTGCAGCGCTTTAGTGGGACACCTGTTTAGTACATATGCTGCACACATGACAGCCTCAAGCCAGAAACTATGTGGTAAAGCCTGACTCTTGACCATGCACCTCACCATCTCCATGAGTGACCTGTTCTTTCGTTCAGAAACTCCATTTTGTTGAGGTGTATATGGCACTGTACACTGGTGTTTTATCCCACGTTTAGCCAGAAATGCATTAAAGACATATATTCCCCCCCTCGATCACAACGGATAGTGCCCATTTTACATGCTGACAGATTTTCATCCAAAACCAAAAACTGTTTAAAGCACATGAACACTTCGGACTTTGCTTTGAGTGGATATACCCATGCATGCATGGAAAAATCATCAATGAAAGTCACGAAGTAAAGGTAATTTCCAAAAGAGGGTGTCTGCATAGGACCACAAACATCACTATGTACAAGCTGCAATTTCTGTGTAGCCCGAACTGAACCATCTTTTGGAAAGGAGGAACGCTGCATTTTGCCCAAAATACAGCCTTCACAAACATGTTTTCCAGGTGCCTCAAGTTTGGGCAAAGAGGACACCATTTTTGATTTCTGCAGGCATAGCAAACTAGCAAAATTCAGATGACCAAAGCGTGCATGCCAAAGCTTTGCATCTGACATAGCCTGAGAATCATTTACTGCACATGCCAAATCATTTTCAGATCTTTCATAGTCTATGAGCTTATATAGCCCACGACATAAAATGCCAGAAGCAATAATCACATCGCCATTTGAGAGATCATGAACTGTACACCTGTCATCAACAAATTTCACAACCAAGCCAATCTTGGCTAATGCAGAAACTGATAACAAGTTCTTTTTGATCCGTGGCACAAATAAAGCATCTGACAAAGTGAAAGAACTACCATCAGCAGTAGTCAAAATGATCTTACCAACTCCCATAACAGGATAAGAGGAGTTGTTGGCGCATGTAACAGTATTCCCTGTAGGGGTAGGCTCGAGTGAAGAGAAGAAACTGCGCTGCGAGGTAATATGTTTGGTCGCCCCACCGTCAAAATACTGGCAAACATCTGAGTCTACTGCAGACATGCACTGCTCATGAGAAGATGGGTCAAAACTGCAAACAGTAGTAAACACCCATTCTTCTTCCTGCACAAGATTTGCAGACTCTGTTTTTGGTGTAGAGGCCTCTGCAACAACCATTCCAGCCTCTTTCTTCTTTGCCTCTTTAGCAAATAGTTTTGGACAGTTCTTTATGATATGATCATTGCCTTTACAGTACTTACAAAACAATTTCTGTTTTTCTGATTTTTTCTCATCTTTGTCTTAGTTCTTTGAATGTGCAGCATTTGCAAATTTCTGCTTACTAGTAGAAGAGCTCCATTTTCCTTTGCCCTTCTGACTAGCTAGGAAAGCTTGATCTGCAACTCGCATAATGGACCTGTTTTGCCTGGAATGATCTTCTTGCAACAAAACAGAGACTAACTCCTCAAATGATAAGGCATTCGGATTGCCTTTCATCATCAACCGAAGAGTGGAAGCAAAACTCTGATATGAGTTAGGAAGACCATTCAAAACGGTCTGTACAAGTGAGCTATCTGGTATAACCTCATCAACAAAAATCAACTGTTTCTTCAAATCTTTGATCTTCGTTAGGAAACTGTCCATAGAATCACCTTCATTCATGTGCTCACTCTCCAACTGTTTTCGGAGGTAAGCAACACGAGCCTCATTCCTAGCTTGGTACAATGTGGTGAGTGTATCCCAAGCATCCTTAGCTGTTCTGCAAGAGCGAATGTGAGGAATAATGGCATGTTTGACAGACAAAGCTATCAATGCATGTGCCTGGGCATCTCTGCCATCCCAGCAAATCTGCTCTGTAGTAGGTGCAGCAAAAACAACAGCACGAACATGAATCTACAGAATATCATCTTTGACACCATCTTCATCAGCTCTAGCACCTGTATTTGCAGTACCTGTAGTCAAAGGTGTTACAAGACGTCTTTCAACACCTTGCACAATGTTCCACAATCCTTTTGCAACCAATACATGTCGCATCATATACACCCATAATGGGTAGTTGGTACCATCCAACTTATCCTCAACAGCTAACATACGGAATACATCACTGCTTTCAGCCATGGCTGGTGACTAAAATACCTTGATGCAGAAAATTGATTGTATCTCAAAAAGTTGAACGGAACTGCCTAGACGAATTCTGCTAGACCTGTAGCAGACTTTGAGACGCTTAAACTGGCGAACAGAAACTCCTATATACCTTTGGCACAAAAAGACAAAATAGCCTACATAAGCACTGCGATAGTGCGTTCGGAGGCCTAAACGAGCTCAGATCGCGATTTCGGCACCACACAGCAAAGTTGTTTTGATCTCTAAAACATCGTGAGTATGCTCACCAAATTTCGTGCGAATCTGAGACTGCAAACGGAGGAGTGTCAACGGCGCCCTAGATGAAGCGACGACTTGCTCTGATACCAATTGTTGGAGATAGACATCTGCGGAAGCACGCGAACATCACAAGGAAGAAGAAGAAGCTTGGAGCACAAACACACAATACTGAATGTATTCCTAGAGAATGTACAAAGATAAGTAGCCCATTAGGGCAATAGGCGTATATACAAGCCGGGGGAAAAAAACCTCCATAAAGAGGGAAAAAAGTGCCCCGACGGTCCTAGTGTGTTCACACACATCACTACCTAAATATATCAACAATAAGGTAGCAATAATATTGTCTGCTAGCCGATACACACTTCTATCCAAACTTATAAATGCCTAGTCATCAGCAATTCCACCTTCAACTAAGCATGAATCATTCATGTTCCATGAGCCAAACCTAGGAACAAGCTCTCTCTCTCTCTCTCTCTCTTTTGAAACAATGTCACCAAACAAGAAAAAAGATGTTAGGATCAATAAAATAATGTACATACGTCAAATGTGTCTCATGTGCCTGGGATTCTCAAATGTGTCTATGCACGGCCGTGTAATGTGGCCCTATATTAATGCATACTTTGGAAATGCATGACCTGAATGGTGCAAAAGACAAGGTTATGCCAAAGGCACATGGTTGTCGCACGTCGAGGCTTCTGATGTTACTTGGGGACGTTGATGCAAGCTATACTTAGAGGTGTCCATTGGATCTCAAGATGAAAACTGATCATTCCTCCTTATAGGGATCCATTTGAGAACCACGTTTGGCTACGAGAGATCACCTTGGGCTTCTTCATCTTCATATGGTTTCTTAAATTTTGTATCCCACGTGGTTGGTTCTTTGGTTCTACAGGGGCTACTAGTGCTTTTGGCTTCCATACCTATACCATTGTGGCTGGTCTTCTAACTCTTCTAACTCATGTGGAAGAGCATAGGTTGTTGTGTATGTAAGAGCTTCTTGGGTACCCATATTTGTAATTTTCCTTGTTGAACTGCAGCTAATTTCTTAGGCACCCAAACTTGTCAAATACCTTGTGGTTGAGCTTGTCCTTGTTTCTTCGTTCATCTTCTGGCCTGATTGGCTTGCCTGCATGGGAATTGTGGGGGCAAGGCCGATGGTTTTCCTCCTTTTTGTACCCAGATCTGCTTCATGCCTGGAACTGCTTTCTTGTTGAATGGTGTCTTTCTATTTGATATAGCAGTTGTCTTGAACTGTTGTGCTTGTCTTTGTGGTGGAACTACTATGGTTGCATTGTTCTTTGAAGAAGAGAGATCCACTTGCCTTCGAGCATGTTCTTCCATGATCGGCTCCTTCTGCATCATAAAGCTTTTGACACATACAACATGTTCTTCTATAAGATTAGTCTTAGAAGAACTAAGAGAATGTGTGACACCTGGATTTGTGAGCAAGCAGTTCTCTAATTCTAATGTAATGCACTATTCATGTACCCAAACTTGAAGAAGTTGGCTTTTTAGGTTGAATCTGACTGCATGGTCATAGATCCAATCTTGACTAAGGACAAGTGGTGTCGTGAGATCCTAATCTTGACACTAGCATTTTGATTCTCATTGGAACATCTTGAAGATAGATGGGAAGCTCTACCTCACCCAAACAAGGGGTTTCCACACCTCCCAATCCTATGAGATAGGCTTCTATGGGATTGATGTTCAATTGCAAGTCTTGGCAGTATGAAAGTCTAACTGCACTAGTTGCTGCACCTGAGTCAATCAAGGCTCTCACAAGCCTTACATTCTCTCTTTGTCCTACCTCTAAGGTCACAAAGGGACGTCAATCAATTATTCGAGAAGCAATTGCACCTGATGTTTGGCACATGGCCATGTGATATCATGGGGTTTCAGGATTGACATCTAGGTCTAGTCACCTTAGCTCATTTTTCCTAATGCACTCTCTCACCTATACCTATGCTTCTTCTCTAACCCTTATCTCTTCTTCTTTTTTTTCTTAGCAGTGTTGAGTCTCCTTAGCATATCCTCTGTAAGAGGTTCTTGATATAGTTTGACTCGACAACCACTAATATAGTTTGGCAAGATGTCACCCTCTACAGTGGCCAATTGAACCGCACCACTAGTGGAAATTCTATTGATGATCATGGGTCCATATCCTCTTTTTTCCAATTTACGGGCATGTTGCTTTAGTGTATAAACCAACACTAGATTTCCCTCTTTCAATCCTTTATCTTTGGTGTGTACATCAAAGTATGCCTTTTGTCTTTTCTTGGCAGCATAGATGCCTGCTGTTGCTCGTAGCCTCATCTCACCTAAGCATTCTAGATCAAAGATCCTGGAGGAAAACTCATGTACATTCCACTCGTGCTCTTGTGCTATCTTTAAAGCTAGGATTAGGAAGTCCAATGGTAGCATATCATTCTGTCCGAAGACCATCTGAAATGGGGTGGCATTGAGTACCATTTTATAGGCAACTTGGTAACCCCAAACAACATGATGAAGTTGTTTATCCCAATCAAAGCGTTTATTGTTTACCAGTTTTGTCAATACATTACATATGTTTTTATTTGTGCTCTCGGCTTGTCCGTTAGCTCGTGGATGATAGGGGGTAGAATTCTTATGTATCACCAAGAAATCTTGGAGAAGGTTTTCAATAACTTCATTCAAGAAGTGCGTACCTCTATCACTTACTAACTCTATTGGTAACTTGTATTTAATGAACACATTCTCAAATAAGAAATTAGTCGTCATTTAAGCATCATTCTTTGTTATGGCTTTGAGTTCTACCCGCTTTCTAAGGTAATCTATGGCTAAAATAATGTACTCTGCATGGGAGTTTCTAGATGGGGGGTTAATAGGACCTACAAAGTCTATACCCCACTTCGAAAATGCACGTCCTCCCATCATTGGCCTCAAAGGCATCTTGTCTTTTCTGATTGGATCTTTTGCACGTTGGCATGTGTCGCATGTCTTCACATAGGTATGTGCATCCATATGAAGAGTGGGCCACCAAATTCCTGAGAATAGAATGGTCTTAATTACTCGGTCAGGAACAAAATGTCCACTTGCAACACCACTATGTGAAGTTTCTAAGCTTTTCAAATAGTCTGATTCATGAATGCACAATCTTAAGTAACCATCCTTGCCTCTTCAATATAGATTATCCCTTAATAAGGCATAGTCTTGAGCCTCTTGTTCCATGCCTCGTTTTCTTGCTAGACTAGCCTCACGGGGTAGTGTCAACTACTATGTTCATCATCCTCGACACAACAAGCTAGTACACCCTCTGTATCTTGTTTGTACATACTTCCTGCTAATATGTGATATTTTTGTGATTTTACAATTTCTTCTTTGTTTGTTTTCACATTCTTATTTGCTGGTCCGAAGTTTAGGACAAGTACCAACTTATTTGCCCATTTGCTAACAACTTCTAAATTGAATAGATAAGCATCAGGTAGTTCATCAGACACTCCTTGTGGTGGATTTTTAGAAGTGATGCAAGAAAGGTGATCCACTCTGAGGTGGGTCCTACCTTTCCTAACAAGAACTTTGAAGTCGTATTCCATTAGTAAGAGGAACCATCTTACTAAGCATACTGTGTTGCAAGGTTTATTGACCAAATACAATAAGGCTTGATGATCAGTAAAAAACTTGAACTTATTGGCCAATAGGTAATGTCTAAACTTCTTCAGGGCATAAGCCATGCTTAAGCCTTCTTTTTCGGTTGTTGTATAGTTTCATTGAGCCATGTTTAATTGTCTGCTAGCATAAGCTATATGCAAATCTAGATTTCCTTCACCTGTTGGTTGTGCTACCAAACATCCTATTGCATTATTGGATGCATCCACATGGACATGAAATGGTTTATTCCAATCAGGAGTGGTTAGTATTGGTGCTATGCACAAAGGTCTCTTTAGCTCGTTGAAGGAATTTTCACATTCGTCGTTCCACTCAAAATTTGTCAATAAGGCATAAAGAGGTTTGGATATGATTGCATACATGTGGATAAACCTACGTTAATAACCACAATGGCCCATAAAGGCTTGTACCTCTTTAACATTCCTTGGCCTTGGCAATTCCGCTACGGCTCTAACTTTGACCTCATCTGTAGATATTCTGTTCTTAGAAAAAATATGACCTAAGATTTTACTTTTTCGTACCATGAACACACACTTTTCTGGGTTTAGACACACTCGATATTCTCTACATGTTGAAGATATGTCTGAGCTCAGGAATGTGGTATCTTCTTTCTCGAGAATGAGCACATTAATCATCCACATATACTTCTACGCTCTTTCGCAAGAACTCTTTGAAGACATGACACATGAGCCTTTGGAATGTTGCAGGTGCATTGATGAGCCCAAATGGCATCACACAAAATGCAAAGATTCCCCACTCTGTGGCAAAGGCCATTTTGTGTTGATCTTCTAGGGCTATGGCTACTTGATTGTAACATAAAAATCCATCAAGGAAGCTATAAACCTCCTTTCTTGCAACATGCTCCAATAAATGTTCGGTGATTGGAAGCGGATAGCTATCTATGATAGTAGCAGCATTAACTTTCTTAAGGTTAATACAAACTCGCAATTTTCCATTCTTCTTGGGCACCACTACAATGGGGGACACCCATTCAATATGCTCAATCTCATAGATGAATCCAGCATCAATCAACCTGTCAATTTCTTCTTTTATTTTGGCTACATAAGTATCATTATAATTGTAGGGCTTTTTTTTGGTGGGCTTGGCATCAATTGCCATGGGAATCATATGAGAGAATATTCTCAAATCTACCCCCTTTCGGTCTCTATAGCTCCATGCAAATACATCCATGTATTCCCTTAATAAAGCTACCAACTCTGCTTCTTCTTCTGCACTTAGATCTTCTCTGACGTACATGCATCATTCTTCATTCTCTTCAATGGTTACTATAATTCTTTTGGTCTTTTCTTTATTATCATATGCTTCTCCTGTAATGGCTTCTTTCTTAGGCATTCGTACCAAAATTTTTCGGTCAACTTCATATTTCTTGAAATTCTCTGGTACTTCCAACAATGATTCGTCCTCTTCTTGTTTCATTGCTTTTCTTTTCTTTTTCTTTTAACCTCCTTTGCTTCCTTCCTTTGAATTTATAGTTTTGATGCTTGTGAAAGGTTCTTCTTCTTTTTGGGTAAATACTCCTATGTCTTCTAGATAGTGTTCCTCTGAATTAAAGCAACTATCCATCACAATGGGCTCTAGATCGTCGTCATCCTCTTCTTCTTCTATGACATTGCTAGGGTCACACTCTTCTAGCAAGGGCTAACAAATGAAAACTGAAATATCATAACCCTCCTCATCACAATGAGGTGTCCACTCTTCCTCATTGACAAAAATGTCCATGGTGGCTAAGATTTCTGGCCGGCCATGAGGCTCGGATTCCTCATCTGGAAAGATCATAGGAGTGTAGGCTGGGTCTCTAATCGGTCTATCTCCTTCAGAAGTTCCTTCTTCTCTTGCGTTTAAGCATTTTTCCTTTTCCTTTGGGACTTTGCACATCGACAAGTGAGTATCTTCATGCATCTAGGATGGATCAGAAGAACTTTCAGAATGCACAGGGATTGAATCTTCTGGTGCCTTGTGGATAGGATTCCACTGTAGGGGTGGTACATCTCTGAAGGTATAATCCTTTAGATTGACCTTGGTGGATACCCCTAAGTGTTACAAGTACAAGGAGTTGGATCCCCAATCTTGCACAATTTGCAGTTGTTGATGAAGGAAAGTTGGATCATCCTATAGCATATGCAAGTAGAAAATTGAACCAAGCAAAGTGAAACTACACCACCATTGGATCTCAAGAATCAGGGATGATCTATGCGGTAAAGAAATTCACACATTACTTACTAGCAAAGGAACCTCATGATTACCAAGCTTTATTGTACTTGTCCAATAAACCTCATGATACTAGAATGCTAGTTAGATGGTTCTTGTCACTTATGGAAGTTGATTTTTGAGTGGTGGTTAAGAAGGGAAATATACATGTTAAGGTTGACCACTCTAGGATGAATCATGGACAACCACCAATGGGAGTAGCAAATGAGCTACCACATACCTACCTATTTAATCTAGAAATATGTTCTAGATGGGCAAAGGATTTAGTGCCTATACTCACACATAGACCTCATCATAGGATCAATGCTAACTATGACAAGGAACTTTGGAAAATGAGAAATCTCCACATTGTTGTAGGCAACTCATATTTTAAGGATTCCAACGGAATACTCTTGAGATGTGTCGAAGATGAGGAATGAAGTAATTTAATCAGACAAGCTTATGTTGATATATTTAGGTAGTGATGTGCGTGAACACACTAGGACCACTGGGGCACTTTTTTCCCTCTTTAGGAGGTTTTTTTCCCCCAACTTCTATATACGCCTATTGCCCTAATAGGCTACTTATCTTTGTACATTCTCTAGTAATACATTCAGTATTGTGTGTTGTGCTCCAAGCTTCTTCTCCTTCCTTGTGCTGTTTGCGTGCTTCCGCAGATGTCTAACTCCAATAATTGGTATCAGAGCAGGTCGTCGCTTCATCTAGGGCGCCGTCGACACTCCTCCGGTTGCAGTCTCAACATAGCATGAATTTTGGTGAGCATACTCAACATGTTTTTGAGATCTAAACAGCTTCGCTATGTGGTGCCGAAATCGCGATCTGAGCTCGTTTCGGCCTTCGAACGCACTATCATAGTGCTTGTGTAGGCTATTTCGTCTTTTTGTGCCAAAGGTATATACCAGTTTCTATTCGCCAGTATAAGCGTCTCAAAGTTTGTTACAGGTCTAACAGAATTCGTCTGGGCAGTTCCGTTCAACTTTTTGAGATACAGTCAATTTTCTGCATCAAGGTATTTTAGTCACCACCCATGGCTGAAAGCAATGATGTATTCCGTATGCTGGCTGTTGAGGATAAGTTGGATGGTACAAACTACCTGTTATGGGCTTATATGATGCGACATGTATTGGTTGCAAAAGGACTGTGGAACATTGTGCAGGGTGTTGAAAAATGTCCTATCACACCTGCAACTGTTACAACTGCAGGTACTGAAGCTAATGCAGAAGGTGTCGAAGATGCATATTCCTGTTCGTACTACGGTTTCTGTTCTTACTGCGGTTTTTGTTCGTACTGTTTGTACTGATGCATATTCCTTTTCGTACTGCGGTTTCTGCTGCACCTATTGCAGAGCAGATTTGTTGGCATGGCAAAGATGCCTAGGCACATGCATTGATAGCTTTGTCTGTCAAACGTGCCATTATTCCTCACATACCATCTTGCAGAATAGCTAAGGATGCTTGGGATACACTTACTACATTGTACCAAGCTAGGAATGAGGCTCGTGTTGCTTACCTCCAAAAACAGTTGGAGAGTGAGCACATGAATGAAGGTGATTCCATGGACAGTTTTCTAACAAAGATCAAAGACTTGAAGGAACAATTGATTTCTGCTGATGAGGTTATATGAGATAGCTCACTTGTGCAGACCGTTTTGAATGGTCTTCCTGATTCATATTAGAGTTTTGCTTCTACTCTTTGATTGATGATAAAAGGCAATCCAAATGCTTTGTCATTTGAGGAGTTAGTCTTTGTTCTGTTGCAGGAGGATCAGTCCAGGCAGAATAGGTCCATTATGCGTGTTGTAGATCAAGCTTTCATTGCTAGTCAAAAGGGAAAAGGAAAATGGAGCTCTTCTACTAGTATGCAGAAATCTGCAAATGCTGCACATTCGAAGAACTAAGATAAAGATGAGAAAAAATTAGAAAAGCAGAAATTGTTTTGCAAGCACTGTAAAGGGAATGATCATATCATAAAGAACTGTCCAAAATTGGCTGCTAAAGAGGCAAAGAAGAAAGAGGCTAGAATGGTTGTTGCAGAACCCTCTACACCAAAAATGGAGTCCGCTAATCTTGTGCAAGAAGAAGAATGGGCATTTACTACTGTTTGCAATTTTGACCCATCTTCTCATGAATAGTGCATGTCTGTAGTAGACTCAGATGTTTGGTACTTTGACCATGGGGCGACCAAACATATTACCTCGTAGCGTAGTTTCTTCTCTTCACTCGAGCCTACCCCTACAAGGAATACTGTTACATGCGCCAACAACTCCTCTTATCCTATTATGAGAGTTGGTAAGATCATTTTGACTACTACTGAGGGTAGTTCTTTCACTTTTTCAGATGCTTTGTTTGTGCCAAGGATCAAGAAAAATCTGTTATCAGTTCCTGCATTAGCCAAGATTGGCTTGGTTGTGCAATTTGTTGATGACAGGTGTATAGTTCATGATCTATCAAATGGCAATGTGATTATTGCTTCTGGCATTTTATGTCGTGGGTTGTATACGCTCATAGACTATGAAAGATCTATAAATGATTCGGCATGTGCAGTACATGATTCTCAGGCTATGTCAGATGCAAAGCTTTGGCATGCACACTTTGGGCATTTGAATTTTGCTAGTTTGCTATGCCTGCAGAAATCTGAAATGGTGTCCTCTTTGCCCAAACTTGAGGCACCTGGAAAACATGTTTATGAAGGCTATATTTTGGGCAGAATGCAACATTCATCCTTTCCAAAAGAGGGTTCAGTTCGGGCTACTCAAAAATTGCAGCTTGTACAGTCATGTTTGTGGTCCTATGCAGACACCTTCTTTTCAGAATCATCTTTACTTCGTGACTTTCATCGATGATTTTTCCAGGCATGCATGGGTATATCCATTGAAGGCAAAGTCCGAAGTGTTCATGTGCTTCAAAAAGTTTTTGGTTTTGGCTGAAAATCTGTTAGCATGTAAAATGGGCACCCTCCGTTTTGATCGAGGGGGGAATATATGTCTTCTAATTTTAATACATTTCTGGATGAACATGGGATAAAACACTAGTGTACAGTGCCGTATACACCTCAACAAAATGGAGTTCTTGAACAGAAGAACAGGTCACTCATGGAGATGGCGAGGTGTATGGTCAAGAGTCAGGCTCTACCACATAGTTTCTCGCTTAAGGCTATCATGTGTGCAACATATGACTTAATAGGTGTCCCACTAAAGTGCTGTAGTCTATCACTCCATATGAGGCTTGGCATGACCGCAAGCCATCTATTGCTCATCTACGTGTTTTTGGTTGTCTGACATATGCATTAGTGCCCGAACAACATCGCAAAAAATTGCATGATAAAGTAGTAAAATGTATTTTTATTGGGTACAATTTTGAAAGTAAAGGCTATCCTCTGTATCATCCACAGACTAAACGCATTCTGGTTAGCCGTTGTCGGAAAGTTTTGTACTTTCCAATTGACGACCAGAAAAATTACAACAATTTTATTGGTGAACTCTAACCCTTATATAATGCTTTTGATTAGCTCTTTTGGTTGAAATTAACTACCTTGAAAGTGTTTACAGGTACAATTGATGAAGAAGAAAATGTGTTCATATTAGGGTTTACCTAAACAGTTCATTTAATGCGTGATTGAGCCATTTAAATATTGGGACATGGGTATTAAACCCTAGGTTTACATTAATTTATGTGTATTTAAGTTAAGAACATTAATTCTTGAGTTAATGCTAGGGTTAAAGATAGGTATCCAAAGGGTTTCAATGGGTTAATGATAGGGTTCAAATGGATTTTAATGGGTTTCAAAAGGATTTTAGGGGTTTTAGTGTGTTTTAAAGGTTAAAACAATTGATATTTAATTAAATTAATCTATAAAATTGAACATTGATTTTCTAAAAAATAAATTATGATTTAATTAGCTAAATTAATAGTGTGTGTAAATATAAATACTAAGGTATTTAATTATTAAACTCTTAAAGTAAGCTTAATTAAATGAATTATTTAATTATGGAAATTCAGGATAATCAAATTAAAATGATAATTCAAGTGGATAAATAGCTAGTGGTGTGTGTGAGTGCTAGATAAAAGAATGTTATGTGAGTAATGTGTAACTAAAGTGTTTAAAAGAATGGTAATAGTAAATGATGCACTTAAAGTAGTTTAAAGAGAAAATTTAAATGAGAGGTATGTGTGGAAAAAGGGTTAAAGAGTGATGAGGGTGAGTTGTGTGATTAAAGTCAAATAAAAGTGTGGTGGTTAAATGTGGGCTAAAGTGAGTTTGTAGATTAAAAGTTAAAACAAAAAGAGTGGTATAGAGAAGACTCTCTGTGTGTATAAATGTGTGTGTTGTGCTTCAGATTTCTTAATGTTTTCTTTACATGTATTTATCTCTACTTCTTCTTGACTTCCTTTTGTATGCTGAAGAGAGTGATAAAGTTTTTTTCCCCTCTTCTGAAAGAATGTAGAGATAAGTTAGACCTTCTGTCCCTTCTCCTGGCGACTACTCACGACTGATGAGAGCGGAGGCTGATGAAAAGATTGTAGTGACTCTTGGGCAGAGGTGCAGCACAATGGCTATGTGAGGAGATTTTAGAGAGAAAAGATAGAGTCTGATGTTTTTTTGACTAGCGACTAAATTCACGCACGGACAGTCTCTTTCTTCCCTTGATTTTGGCGGCGCAGCAGGCACGCAGGCCGAGAGAGTAGAGAGAGATCTGGCGAGTGGTGATGGCCTCTCACTGGATGAGAGAGAAATTTTATTTTGTTTTTCTCTGCTGTCCTCCCTCCATGACGGTTGCAGCACGCAGCACATGCGCAAAGAGAGAGAGAGAGAGAGAGAGGGAGGGGGAGAGAGAGAGAGAGAAAGAGAAACCAAAAACCTTACGTCTGTAAAAAATGACGCACATAAGCTGGGAAAAGAGAGAGAGAAAGAAAGAAAGACATATATATAATTTCTTTAATTGTTTTACTTAGATATAATTAGATATAATTAAATATTTTATTGTTCTAATGATATAAATTAATAAGTAATTATTTAGATAATTAATTCTTAGCATAGAATATGTAAGCTAATCCATGAGCGTGCATAAGAGTTATGTCATATATGTATATACATAATGTGTCGATGCATGAGCTAATGAATGTGTGCATGTCAATTAGTTTTGGTGCATATTAATGAGTGTTAATGCATTTGCATGAATATGTGTGTTTAAAAAATGAGTGCGATGTTACGATGCATGTGTGTGTGTATGGATGCATGTACATGGGTGCATTTAAGAGTTTATGAATGTGTATAGATGTATGCATATATACTTGTAGGAAAGCATAAACATATGTTACCATGTGCATGAGAATAAGTATATGTTAGCATATGTGTGAAATGTGTTAGCAAATGCAGATACGAGAATGCATAAGCATAAGTGCACATAAGTGTATGAAAATGTTATATGTTTATGTTTTTGTAAAATTATTTATGTTTCCAATGGTTTCTTGTAACTTTACTTATGTTCAAATGTTTTCTTTACAGACATTGAAGAAAAAGAAGTGTCCAAAGAGCATTGCCAAAGAGTGAAGAATTTGACAGTTACATGATCCAGAGATCCATCTATCATATTAAAAACCATTGAAGATTACTTCCGATTTAGCTACAACAGTATCTTTGTATAGGATTCACTAGGATACATCATCATTTTAACAAAATTTATCATTTAGAAAGGAATAGCATTAGCATAACTATTGTTGAAAACTATTATTATTACATTCATTAATTCATTTATTATTTTCCATTGATCTTCATTTTCGATGTTCACAGAGCATTATTTGTGTCCAAAAGTATTGCACATTAGTTGAATTTAAAATATTATTATTCCTTTCATTAAATAGGTAATTAAAATTGTTTGCTTCATCTATTTTCCTTATCCTTCAAGTACAATTAAACCACCTGAGTTTGCTTCAAACACCCTACATGTGCCGATCGATCCGGCGGATGACCTGATCCATCATCCTAGCACCTTCACAGCACGACATTGGTGAACCCGACGTGAAATGCTCGGCACGGCATCTCAGGTATAAAGGTAAATTTTTTATTTATGCTTTGCATATGCATTGGCGATTGAAGCAGAAGAGTCGACATCCTTGGTAGCAGAAGCTGAGTCTATTGTGACCTAAGTGCCTACACGGAGATTGACAAGTAGAAGGATCCTCGTCACGCTACCTTTGTCCCTCAACTTTTGGGAAATCAATGATTGCACATGCATAACTAGAATTGATGTAAATATTAATTTGTTCAATCAAAATGTAAAGACTTTGCACAAGAGCACGATCACAAAGAGCCTCTTCAACGAGTTCATTCAGGTATAGTTCTTAAAAACTTATGTTTGCAAAGTATCTTTTACCATGAAGTCGCAACAAGAACAAGAAATAGACGTACTACTATGTGAACTACATACATATATTTCATTTCTATCAGTAATGTTAGATTTATACAATATGGCTAATCAATTTGAAGAACAACGTATTTAGAAAATAATTGATTCAATCAAAATGGATAGGGGTGAATTTAATGGAACAAATGCTACTGTGTACCTTAGGTATTATGAACAACTTACTGAACAATATGGGCTACCTGAGGATCTAAAAAGGACACATTTATACGTATTTCTCATGGTTTTACTAGAGAAAGAATTCAACTTAGAGTAGTCTACCTAATATGACTTGGACGAACTTTAAAACCCAACTTCTTACTGAATTTTCACATGAGGATTATAGTAAGAATAATAGGGCTACATTTATGAGATGGGTAGGGACTACGAAACTTTATCAACATATAACTCAAGGGTTGATTGAATTTGATGTTAAATTTAACCAAATGCCTCAAGCAGACCGAGCAACTTTAGAGCCGGATAAATTACAAACTTTTCTAAGCATGTTAGATTCCTCTCTTAGACGTGAGCTTGAACCTATGCTTGAGGATGGAGCGACTGCTAGTGGGTTAACTGGGAATTGGGAGAATGTACGAGCGGCTGTCCATAGGCTAGCTCAAAGATAGGAGTGCAATCAAATGCAAACCCCTAGGATGAATGATAGAGATACGATAGTTAAGATAGAAAATGATCACATTTGTCATAACCCTCGTAAGGATGAAAAAAAAATTACCATGTTGAAAACTATAGTAGAATCAATAGCCAAGTATATGGAGACTTTAGCAACTAAAATGGCAACCATGAAAAGTATGCAAGGAATTATATTAAGAGATCAGGAGAAATCGAGAGAGTTAGAGCAAAATCCTAGGACTCAAATGCCAACTAGGAGAATATTTAATCAAGCCCGCAGATGTCTCTAGTGTGATGATGTAGACCACCCACACTGGACATGTAACCTATTTAAAGAGGCCAAGGATAGAAATTGGGTAACAGAGGTTGATCGAAAGATCTATGACTATGTAACAAAAAGGCCTTTGGCATCAAATTATGGGAAAGGGGGTATGAAGAGTTTCTTTGAAGCCTCTACAAGTCAAAATACATATGCTTGTAGGCTTGAAAGTGATGACTCTAATTATGACTTTTGGAATCAAGTTTATGACATTGCTAGTAGGGAAAAATTAACAGTTGAGACCTTATATGCTACGAGCTTAGATATGAGAGCAAAGACATGTTGGAATGAGCCAGTAGATACGTTCTTTGTCTATGCTCATGAAATTAATGTAGATGAGAAAAGGAAACGTGATGAAGAGGGGCAGTCCAAACGAAAAACTAGGGCCAGAAAAGAGAGTGAGATTATTGAGTCAATTAATGAACCACCTAGAACGGAGTATAGTCAGAAAACTAAACAACAGGAACAAGATAAGAAACCTCAGAATAAGGGAAAAGTAAAGAAAGTGGTAGAAAATTTAGAAAAGAAAATAATTGGACATTTAGAGACAAAAAATGGAGTTACAAATAGTCATTATACTCAAAAACATTGGGCTAGGGGAGCTACTGAAACTATGGCTAAGATAGGAAATAATAATAAACCGCAAATAGCCTTAATAGATTCAGGATCTGAAATTAATGTAGTCTCGAGGGAGTTATATAATGAGGGAAAATGGCCTATAGATAGAGACCATGGGTGAAAAATGAAAGCAGCCAATAATGCTTCTCGATATTTACTTGGAGCTTGTGCAAATGTTCCGATCACTATTGGAGATGTTCGAGAGGAACATAATTTCTTTGTTCATGATGATTGTTCATACCCAATTATTTTGGGGCAACCATTCATTTTTGAACAAATAATGGAGACCAAAGTACTTGACGATGGTAGTGCTTTCGCAAGAATTCGTTCTCGTGATGGCCTACAATGTGTTCAATTTATGACGCTCTACATTAATCATCCTCGTAATCATAGGTCCTTAAGAAAAACTCCTTTAACACATTTAGACCAAGATTTCGAGTAGATGCCAGTGTTGAGCGAGACAACGGTGGTTCTTGGATTGATGTCTCACATCCATTTGTAGATATTCTAGAAAGTTTTGCATTATATTTCCCTTCATCGTATTTACAATTCATTCATTATAAAGAAATTCCTAAAAAAATTATAAAACATTATGAAAAATTTTATAAAGATAAAGGACTCATTTCTTCTGATGAACATATTGAAAACGTGATTGAAACTTTATCTTCAAACTCATTGTTTGAAGAACTTCAAAATTTTTTGCATGAAAAAGAAACTTTTAGATTTGTACTTTTAAATTCTATTGAAGAATATGATCTTATTATTAAATTTGTTATGAGTGATGAAAGTAAAGAAGCGAAAGTAAACACAAAATATAAAACTGTTGATAAAAAAATTAAACTGATTGCCCAACCTTTACCCAAAGAGAGTGAAGAGAAATTTAGATGAGTTTCAAAAGATCCTTATTTAAGAAAGCGCACAAATATAGGTCATACTTTCATAGATGAAACTTTAAAATTAATCAAGATACTTATGAGAAGATTAGAGAATGTTATTGGTGGCCAGACATCTATGTTAATGTAAATAATTATGTGAATTCTTGTGACGTATGTCAAATACACTCATCAATTAAGCATAGGGATCCATTGCATCCTACTTATCCACCATGTATCCATTATAAGTGGGTAGTTCACTTAGTGACCATGCCTAAAGGTATAGATAGGATGAGATACATAGTTCTTGCACGAGAAGATCTTACTAACCATGTTGAAGGCCGAGCTCTACGATCTAAAACAACTTTCAATGTATGTAAATTTCTTCTTGAAGATGTAATTTCAAGATTTGGTTATGTACAAAAGGTAGTGGCTGATAGGGGAGAATTAGACATTCTCCTATTATTAAAGCGCTTTCTAAAGCTTGCAATGGAGAACTTAAGAATTGGCTGAAATTTCTGCCATTTGCATTATGGGTTGATAGAATGACCTTCACTAGAACGACGGGGTATATGGCGATAGAGTTAATGTACAGCCAGAAACCTATTTTCCCTGTGCATACTCAAATCCTTACTTGGGCTACTCTTCCATGGGAAGATAATCTGTCTACTGAAGATTTATTAGCTCTAAGAATTCTGCAACTGGAGCAAGGGAATGAAAAATTAGAAGAAGCTGTAGCTAAATTGAAAGATTCTCGACTTAAGAAGAAGAAATATTTTGATAAGTCACATAGGTTAAGGCCAAAGCCAATAGAAATTAATGATTGGGTTTTAATTTATGATAGTACATTCGATTCACAATATGATGCTCATAGGAAATTAAAAAGGCGTTGGTTTGGACCTTATGTGGTGATCAAAGTTTATGATAATGGAACATATGCCTTACGTGAATTAGATGGAACACCTCTTAAGAAATTAATTACGGATAAAAGGATTAAATTATTCAAGCAACGAGATGATGAAACTTATGAGGTAATGTATGATAAAGAGAATGATTAATTTATGTATGGATGAATTTCTTTAATGTGGTTTTCTTTTGGAGGAAAGAAGAAGAATATTTGGTTATGAAACTAAGTAATTTTGTATATCTAGATGTTGATGTTTTGGTTTAGCAGGTCTTTGAAGATCAAATTACAGGTTTAAAGATGAATTTAAAATGAAGTTGAAGAAGATTGATGATGCAGTTGATTTCAGGTCGTATTTTTCTATGTCTTAAAAAGAAATATGTATATTTTGATTTATGTAAGACACTTGCATTCATATTAAAATTAATTATAAAATTTGGGATGATTCTTATTAAATTATGAAAGGAATCTATTTAACCATACTAGGAAAACAAGCATGATTTATATTTCTAAATTTATAGATTGAGTGGGATTTGTTATGGGTAGAAGGATTTGTAGTTCATTTCAGATAATGGAAGTGATTGTATATGTGTAGGAGCATATTGATGCATGATCCTTGTCTGTGAAATCCTAAGTCTTTCTTATACATGCATCTAGAACCTTAGCTCGGATTAAGGGGTTAAGCCTTTCCTCTTCAAAACAAAAAAAGTTACAAATATAAAAAAAAAAAGCAAACAAATAGAAAAAAAATAGAAAAAGAGAGATAAAAAAGAAAAAGAATATTTGATGCATGGAATTTATACCTTCTTTCACCCCAAAAAGGTATTTCCATGAAGATTTACATCATATTTGTATGAAGCCAAAGATGAAGAAAGCTAGTTGTGGAAAACACATCTAGTGAATAAAATTGGGCAAACAAGGCGGATGTCTGTATGAGTAGATTTAGTAGATTTCTTTGGCATGTTTGATTGCGCATATGTGAATGCATGTATATGATGAAACCTGCATTTGAGTGAATAAAAATGAATTCTGTTTCATTCTAATCTTTGCAAAGTTTAAAAACGGATGAAATTTAGGTTAATGTTTTGTTGACTGAACAGGTTAATAGTTTAACTTTATAATTTAATATGTTTTCATTACCAGATTGATGTTAAATAAACTTCATGTGCATGTTGCATGAAAGATTGAAAATTTGATAAGTTAAAATCTGTTTATAAAAGAATTGATGCTGTTATATGGTTTAATTTCAGGATGATCATAAAAAATGCTGCTTCCCTTAATCTGCAAGTTGGCCCATCAGGACATGTGCAGGTTTGGTGGGGGTGGATGTCGGAAAGTTTTGTACTTTCCAGTTGACGACCAGAAAAATTAAAACAATTTTATTGGTGAACTCTAATCCTTATATAATGCTATTGATTAGCTGTTTTGGTTGAAATTAACTACCTTGAAAGTGTTTACAGGTACAATTGATGAAGAAGAAAATGTGTTCATATTAGGGTTTACCTAAACAGTTCATTTAATGCGTGATTGAGCCATTTAAATATTGGGACATGGGTATTAAACCCTAGGTTTACATTAATTTATGTGTATTTAAGTTAAGAACATTAATTCTTGAGTTAATGCTAGGGTTAAAGCTAGGGTTAAAGCTAGGGTTTCAATGGGTTAATGATAGGGTTCAAAAGGATTTTAATGGGTTTCAAAAGGATTTTAGGGGTTTTAGTGTGTTTTAAAGGTTAAAACAATTGACATTTAATTAAATTAATCTATAAAATTGAACATTGATTTTCTAAAAAATAAATTATGATTTAATTAGCTAAATTAATAGTGTGTGTAAATATAAATACTAAGGTATTTAATTATTAAACTCTTAAAGTAAGTTAATTAAATGAATTATTTAATTATGGAAATTCATGATAATTAAATTAAAATGATAATTCAAGTGGATAAATAGCTAGTGGTGTGTGTGAGTGCTAGATAAAAGAATGTTATGTGAGTAATGTGTAACTAAAGTGTTTAAAAGAATGGTAATAGTAAATGATGCACTTAAAGTAGTTTAAAGAGAAAATTTAAATGAGAGGTATGTGTGGAAAAAGGGTTAAAGAGTGATGAGGGTGAGTTGTGTGATTAAAGTCAAATAAAAGTGTGGTGGTTAAATGTGGGCTAAAGTGAGTTTGTAGATTAAAAGTTAAAACAAAAAGAGTGGTATAGAGAAGACTCTATGTGTGTATAAATGTGTGTGTTGTGCTTCAGATTTCTTAATGTTTTCTTTACAGGTATTTATCTCCACTTCTTCTTGACTGCCTTCTGTATGCTGAAGAGAGTGATTAAGTTTTTTTCCCCTCTTCTGTAGAGAAAGAATGTAGAGATAAGTTAGACCTTCTGTCCCTTCTCCTGGCGACTACTCAAGGCTGATGAGAGCGGAGGCTGATGAAAAGATTGTAGTGACTCCTGGGTAGAGGCATAGCACAATGGCTATGTGAGGAGAGTTTAGAGAGAGAAGATAGAGTCTGATGTTTTTTTTGACTAGCGGTTGAATTCACGCACGCACAGTCTTTTTCTTCCCTTGATTTTGGCGGCGCAGCAGGCACGCAAGCTGAGAGAGCAGAGAGAGATCTGGCGAGTGGCGAGGGCCTGTCACTAGATGAGAGAGAAATTTTAGTTTTTAATTTTTTTTTGTTTTTCTCTGCTGTCCTCCCTCCACGGCGACTGTAGCACGCAACGTGCACACAAAGAGAGAGAGAGAGAGAGAGAGAGAGAGAGAGAGAGAGAGAGAGAGAGAGAGAGAGAGAGAGAGAGAGAGAGAGAGAGAGAGAGAGAGAGAGAGAGAGAGAGAGAGAGAGAGAGAGAGAGAGAGAGAGAGAGAGAGAGAGAGAGAGAGAGAGAGAGAGAGAGAGAGAGAGAGAGAGAGAGAGAGAGAGAGAGAGAGAGAGTCACGATGATTGGAGGGGCAGGCAGGTATGTGCGCTCGCTTAGAGGATATTGCGATGGGGTCAGTATTGGTCAGGGTAGAACATAAATAGAGGAGAGAGCTGCGGGCAAATTTACAAACATGTTCTCATATATATGATATATATGCTGAGACATTAGAAGAAACACATATGAATAGAAATGCCTTTTGCTAGAGAAGTGATTGACCTTCCGAATTTAAAATAGGATTGTGATCTACACTAAACAAGTTTTTTATGGACATCAAAGTGAAAACTTAGCGATCTTTAGGATGCATTAATTCACGCAGATGCATTTCTCTTATTACTCATGTTCCATAAGAAAACTGTTGAAAAGAGTGGCTTTCTCGGGCTCGAAGAAGGATCAAAAGACAATTCATGCGCTCCATTCTATGGAAATTAGTGAAGGTAGAGAGAGAGAGAGAGAGAGAGAGAGAGAGAGAGAGAGAGAGAGAGAGAGAGAGAGAGAGAGAGAGAGAGAGAGAGAGAGAGAGAGAGAGAGAGAGAGAGAGAGAGAGAGAGAGAGAGAGAGAGAGAGAGAGAGAGAGAGAGAGAGAGAGAGAGAGAGAGAGAGAGAGAGAGAGAGAGAGAGAGAAACTAATAAACTTATGTCTGCAAAAAATGACGCACACGAGCTGGGAAAAGAGAGAGAGAGAAAGAAAGAAAGACATATATATAATTTCTTTCATTGTTTTACTTAGATATAATTAGATATAATTAAATATTTTATTGTTGCAATGATATAAATTAATAAATAATTATTAAGATTAATTAATTCTTAGCATAGGATATGTAAGCTAATGCATGAGCGTGGATAAGAGCTATGTCATATATGTATATACATAATGTGTAGATGCATGAGCTAATGAATGTGTGCATGTCAATTAGTTTTGGTGCATAGTAATGAGTGTTAATGCATTTGCATGAATATGTGTGTTTAAAAAATGAGTGTGATGTTACGATGCATGTGTGTGTGTATGTATGCATGTACATGGGTGCATTTAAGAGTTTGTGAATGTGTATAGATGTATGCATATATACTTGTAGGAAAGCATAAACATATGTTAGCATGTGCATGAGAATAAGTATATGTTAGCATATGTGTGAAATGTGTTAGCAAATGCAGATACGAGAATGCATAAGCATAAGTGCACATAAGTGTATGAAAATGTTATATGTTTATGTTTTTGTAAAATTATTTATGTTTCCAATGGTTTCTTGTAATTTTACTTATGTTCGAATGTTTTCTTTACAAACATTGAAGAAAAAGAAGTGTCCAAAGAGCATTGCCAAATAGTGAAGAATTTGACAGTTACATGATCTAGAGATCCATCTATCATATTAAAAACCATTGAAGATTACCTCCGATTTAGCTACAACAATATCTTTGTATAGGATTCACTAGGATACATCATCATTTTAACGAAATTTATCATTTAGAAAGGAATAGCATTAGCATAACTATTGTTGAAAACTATTATTATCACATTCATTAATTCATTTATTATTTTCCATTGATCTTCATTTCCGATGTTCACAGAGCATTATTTGTGTCCAAAAGTATTGCACATTAGCTGACTTTAAAATATTATTATTCCTTTCATTAAATAGGTAATTAAAACTAACGATGTGCTTCTGATCATTGTTGTCTATGTTGATGACATGTTGCTCACTGGTCCTATTGAGAAGCATATTGCTGATTTTAAGGCTTATTTGCATGCCTCATTTGAGATGTCTAATTTGGGGCATTTGCATCACTATTTGGGCATTCAGTTTATGCAAGTTGATGATGGAGTGTCTTTGTGTCAAACGAAATATATTGACACATTATTGCAGTGTTTTGGCCTTGAAGATTGTAAGCCTATTGCCACTCCTATGGAGATAGGTTTACGATTGAGTCTTCATGATGCTGGAGATGCATTTCATGCTGTTCTCTATCAGCAGGCTGTTGGATGCTTGATTTACCTATGCATTACTCGGCCAGATATTCAGTTTGCTATCTCATAGATGAGCATGTTTATGCATTGCCCAGGAGTCAAGCATTGGTAGGTGGCTAAGCGCATCTTTTGCTACTTGAGTGGTACTTGGCTACTTGGGTTGTTTTATCCCAAGGGGGGATCACTATCGCTAGTTTTGCATGTTTTTTCTGACTCTGATTGGACTGGTTGCTATGACACTTGTGTGTCCACTCGTGGCTTTTGCTTCATGCTTGGTAGCTCATGTATATCTTGGTTGATCAAGAAGCAGCCTACTGTGGCCACTTCTAGTTGTGAGGCTGAGTATAGGGCAACTTTCACAGCGACTGTTGAGTGTGTGTGGCTCACGTGCCTTATGGCTGATTTGGATGTTGGTCAGTCTTCTGCCACCACCATCTTCACTGACAGTCAGAGCACATTGGCAGTTGTGAGGAACCCTGTGTTCCATGCTCGCACTAAGCACATTGAGGTTCATTATCACTACGTCATGGAGAGGTTCTCTATTGGGGAGATCAACTTGGCATATGTGCCCACGCAGGAGAACATTGCAGACCTTTTCACGAAGGCTCTGCCTAGGGAGAAGTTTGAAGCTTTTCGCAAAGCTTTGGGCTTACTTCCTTTTGTGGATTGATTCCACATAGCTTTACACTTCCTTATACATGAGTGCCAGCTCCTTGTTCACTGCATCACTCCTAGGGGGGATTTGTTGATATATTTAGGTAGTGATGTGTGTGAACATACTAGGACCACCGGGGCACTTTTTTCCCTCTTTAGGAGGTTTTTTCCCCCGGCTTGTATATATGCCAATTGCCCTAATGGGCTACTTATCTTTGTACATTCTCTAGTAATACATTTAATATTATGTGTTGTGCTCCAAGCTTCTTCTCCTTCCTTGTGCTGTTCACGTGCTTGCACAGACGTCTAACTCCAATAACTCATGAGAATAAATGGAGAACACATAAAGCTATACGTGGAACAACACAGAAATTCAATAAATTAGGAGTATATTGGCCAAGTATGCAAAAGGATGTGCATGCAAGTGTAGCGAATCATCACATGTGTTAAGATGCTACACGAGATGAACATTAATCCTTGTGTTATTTGATAACATCACTAAAGTGGAACAAGCCACTAGTTGAATATTTGAAATGACAAACATATCTAGAAGGAGCTACCTTAGCTAGAAAATGAGCTTTAGAAGAGCAAAGTAAAGATTACATAATTTTGGGAAAGAAACTATTCAAAGGAGGAGAGGATAATCCATTACAAATGTGTGATCATGAAGTAGAGTGCCTTCCCATGTAAGAAATGTCTCATGCTGGAGCAACTAGAGGTCATTTTTCAATCGACAAGACTATTAAAATGATTCTCTTTGTGGGCTTATGTGGCCAAAACTACATATGAATGCAAAAACTTAAGTATGAAGAAATATCCAATACAAAGAGATGACATGCCATTGAGACCAATGATCAATGCAAGACTCTAGATAGGGAATTTACTTTATTGGAGCAATTAATCCTCCAACAAGAGGATCTCATGCTGAGTATATCATAGTAGAAACTGACTACTTAACAAAGTGCGGGGAATCCAAAGCCACTAGAAAAATTGATGCCCAGACAACAACAAAATTCTTATTTGAAAATATTTTCACTACATTTGGATTACCGATTGAGCTAGTCAGTGATAGAGGTACACATTTCATCAATGAAGTCATTGAGTCACTTATGAATGAATTTCTAATGATTCATAATAAGTCAGCACCCTATCACCCACAAGCTAATGGAAAATTTAAAAGTTCAAATAAAGTGTCATGCACAATTCTTACCAAGATAGTCAACAACGATAGATCTGATTGGGTTAAACAATTGCACCATGCAATTCGGGCATTCCAAGTAGCATACAAGATGGATATTGGAACTAAACCCTTTAATATAGTTTAAGGACAAAACACAATTCTACCAATTGATTTCTTGATTCCTACTCTTTGAGTAGGTGAAAAAAATGAATGGACACAACATGAGCCGTCTAACCAATTAGATCAAATTGAGAAATTGCATGAAACTAGATTACAAGTTGTTGTAGGCATTTATTTTGCTAAGAGAAGACAAAAAGCCTATTATGATGCCCACATCAAAGATAAATGTTTGAGATTTTGAGATCTAGTCTTAGCATATACTCTGAAATAACATGCCAAGAAACTACAACAATGTTGATATTTTCCTTTGATCATAAGTCAAATTTCCCATGATGGAGCTACCAACTTAGCTACATTGGACGGAGACATATTACCAAACTACATAAGTGGTTGTAGAGTCAAAAAATACATGGAACCTTCAATTGCAAAAATGTTGACAAGACTCTTAGGACCTCCAAACCACAAAAGAGAAGAGGAGAGGGAAAGAGAGGAAGTTAGACAAGAAGTCCTAGAAAGAATTAAAAAATGAAAGGAATGGATTAGAGAACAAGATGAGAGATATATGAGACATGAAAAAACCATTCCCATGGCAAATTATCATGCCAAAAATATGAAAACCTTGGGAAACCAAGTGAGACAATCTTATTTATACATAGGGATCAGAAAAGAAGAATATCACATAGTAGATTCTTTGATTGATATAGGAGCAGCATTAAGCATTGTTCATGCTTCTTTAGTTGAGAAATTAAAGATGTTGATCACTCCTACCTTAGCATATATGATTGACATTCGAGGTAATGTTATCAAGTGTTTAGGAGAGGTCACTTTATCCTGACACTCACGGAATAACACTACGCAACAAAAACTCTTGGTCTGTAAAGAATTTGAATTGTTAGAAGAACTTATCCTAGGTAGGACTGGATTGTACGACTTTGAAGTTACCCAAAATCTTACTCAAGGATACATATCATCCAAAGTAGGGAATCGAGAAGTATTTGGCCTTAAAGATGAGAAAATATTAAAGATAGTCTCAATAGGAAACCTTAAGGTATCAACTCTAAGTGTGCATAACATAAAACTTCATTTGAAGTCTCAACCTAATGAAGCCATTCTTCAAACTATCCAGTGTATTGACCAAAAACCATGTTCTAATATGTGTGAATAGCCCAGCCCTCCTTCTCAAGAGAACAATTCATAGAGACATGGTGAGGCCATTTTGTCTCAAGAGGAATGGGGAAAATTGTCTACAAACTTGACAACCAGAAGGACTTGTCAATAGATACACAAAAAGAGTTACAAAGATACGGATTCCCAAAGACCAACTTCAAGTGTACCAATGCATAAGCTAGACTTGTTGTGAAAGGGTTTGCTCAGACATATGGTATACATTATGATGAAACTTATAGTCCTGTGGCAAAGATGACAACCATCAGGACACTCATAGCTATTGCTACATGTAAAGGTTGGAAATTATGTCAATTAGATGTGAAGAATGCTTTTCTAAATGGTTATATTTCAGATGATGTTTTCATGGAGCAACCACAAGGATTCAGAGATGAAAGGTATCCAGATCATGTGTGCAAGCTCAAGAGAGCTTTGTATGGCTTGAAGCAGGCCCCAAGGGCATGGAATTATAGACTTGTGAAGTTCTTAAAAGAACTTGGATTCCAAGTGTCTAAAGCAGATAGTAGCTTGCTTGTCAAAGCAAGTGAAGATGGGTTTATTTACATGTGCATATATGTTGATGATAAAATTCTTACAGGTATAGATGAGAAAGGCATTCAAAGTCTAAAGAAGCAAATGGAGAAAGAGTTCAAGATCAGTGACTTGGGAGATTTGTCATATTTCTTGGGCATGGAGATCTCATACACTCAGCATGGAGTGTATGTAACTCAAGAAAGGTACTTGAAGAACTTGTTCATCAAGATTAAAATGGATGATTGCAGGGTAGCACCTACTCCAATGGAAGTGAATCACAAATTGAGCAGATATGGAGGAGAAGAGTTCAAGGACATGAAGCTATATCAAAGTTTGGTTGGTAGTCTGATCTATGCTACTTTAACTAGACCTGACTTGTCATATGCACTTGGAGTATTGTCTCAATTCATGCATTGTCCTAGGAAAGAACATTGGATTGCAGGACAAAGAGTGTTGAGGTACATTAAGGGTACACTCAAAGAAGGTTTGTATTATGGTTTTACATCAGATACAAACATCAAGATCTATAGTGATACAGATTGGGAAGGTAATCCTGATGATAGGAGATCAACTTATGGATACTTGTGTTATGTGGGAGATAAGTTAATTTCATGGTGTTCAAAGAAGCAACACTGAGTTGCTTTGTTATCTACAGAAGTAGAGTATAAAGGTATGGTGGAAGCTGCAAAGGAAGTGATATGGCTTAAGACTCTTATGAAGAGTTGTTTCATGCCAGGACTAAACATATTGAGATTCAGTATCACTTTCTAAGAGAGAAGGTGATGGATAAAGAGATTGAAGTAATACATACTTCAACAAAAGTTCAGATAGCTGATATGCTAACCAAGAGCTTGGATGGATCAAAGCTACGGAGATTCAAAGATATGGCATGCATAAAGAAGATAGAGAAAACCTCAATTGATGATTGAGGGGGAGTTGTTGGTGCAGAGCAATCAACAATTGAAGTTTTGATGAAGGTTTGGAAGTCAAGGATTGAAGAAAAGATCAAGTTATGAAGCTTGAAGGAAATCCATATTCAGAAGATGAAGATGTGTACACATATGTACATTAATTCAGAGATAGTTTACTTATACTTTTGTATATTCATAAGCTTGTAAATATTTGACTATATATATAAAGGAAAAATGTCGGGGCAAATGTATGAGAGTATAGAATACAAGAATTCAGAAGAATTAGGAGTGATTAGACACTTGAGAAGTATGAAGATTAGCTCTCTCATCCAGATGTAAAGTTTTCTAGTAATGGAAGAAAAATGGCGCCCGATGTTTCTGTGCATTCTCCTTTTGTGCTTGATCATTTCAAGAATCCTTTTGTAGACATATAATTCCATAGTTAAGAGTCTATGGTTAAATTTTGAGAGCCTAATTGTAAACAGGCTGTGAGAATTATGAGTAGGAACATTCATATGTGAAGAAGTAATCACTGTTTTTTGAAACAGGCGCAATCTCGATGGTCAAAGATTTGAATTTCTCAGTGCATAGGTTAAAGTTTTGCATGACTGAGGAGTCAAAATCTAAGTTGAAAGGTAAGCTATCTATGGCTAAAAGCATTTGCATAAATGGGTTCTATATTGAGAGAACCAAGTGTTAGAAGTTACAGGTGTCTGAATCGACTTCTCAGAAGAGTAGTTCTAGACTTAGGTGACTTGTTGAGATCATTCCTTAAGATGTACTGAGTCTTTTGGAATGATTTAACTTGGAGAAGGTGCACAATTTATAGGCGACACCTTGTGCAAAGCTTTATAAAAAAATTTACACATTTGATAAGTCAATGAGAGAGATATGTGCAGCAGACTTTCTGTAGAATCATCTTCTTCACAGTTTATCCAAAATCTTTATAATTGATCATTAATCCTTCAAATTGGTAAATGTTTTGAGTTACTCTTGATATAGAGGTGCTCTAACTTCAAGAGTAGCTTGTTCTTTTGGAGATTAACACTCTCCATCATATTCCAAGATGAGGCTCTTTGAATGGGAATATCATAGGCCAACCATCTGTATATAATACAAGTGAGGGTGCAACATCCATTCAAAATTGTCTTGCAAGGCCATCTTTGATTAGTGACATGGATTTGATCAATGATCCAAATAGAGAGATTGATGGTTAGGTTAGTAGTCTCTATGAGCTATAGGCTAAATCAAAGTCACTTATGCGATTTGCTAAAGCGATCTTGCCTTGGAAAGGCCAAATGTTGCATGCAGATTCTGAGATGAACAATGATGTTCACGGTCATGGATACCATGTATGTGAGCTTGGTAAGGTTCTTTTTCTTCATAATGTATGACGTTAGCATCTCATTCTCCATAGGAATATGCATGCCCTTCATGTCAAAGGATTCCCTAACTAAGTTGAGGGTAAGCTTGAAATTTTTCAATTCATTGTCACGTGTCAAAGAGGGGATGATAAAGGTATTGGGTACCTTTTCGTCCTTTCTAGGCTGCAAGGTGTTGATGAGGTAGTAGCATTGCATGAAGTTAGATTTAGGCATTTGTGTGCTAAAATATTTTTCCAAGCTTGCCTTATGCCACATGGGATGTAGTTCTTTGGTATTCTACAACTTCTCAAATGCTCATGTAAAAAACTGATACTTTCCCCAAACATTATTAAATTGACACTCTGCTTCCCAAATATAAGCTGCACCAACTAGCGATCCAGCCATCTCATTGAACCAATAAGAATGAGGATTGACTTTCTTTGTGTGGCCCATCCTCTGAATAAGAATGTTCTACAGGTGTACTAGTGCTTCTGGCCTTTCCTTTGGTCGTTCAAAGATAGATAAGGTATCAATATCTATCAATTGGTTACTAGTGCCTACCTAGGAACTAGTGCCTACTGCTTCAGCCATGGTGATGGAGATGGTGACTATTCTGTGGATCTACTAGAAGAAGAGGAATCATAGTAGTATTGTATCATAAACTTGATGAGGCCTTGTTCACTTTACAATACCAACATGAAATCCTTGAACATTTTTTATGTGCTTCATTAATGACTTAGTGAGTGTTATGTGTGAGGTTAGTGTGGGTGAGAGTTAATATGGTTAGTGTGTAACCTATATGCATCCTTGGGAAATGCAATGAGCTTTTAATGCATCTAATATCATACAAAGGTGTTACACAATGGGGTCAGGGGGTTTGTTACATGACTTGACTTTCCATACTTCCCTTATGAGATTACAAGTTTTAGGTGTGAATGCATATAAGGGTTTCGATAATCACTTCGATTGGTCATGGGAATTTCTAAGTACCCATTTCCAAATAATGCTAGGTTGGTCTTAACATGAGAGCTGATCATCCATAACTTGCAGTGTATGTTTCTATGGGGTTGGAATTGGTGAAAACTGATTAATTCCTAAGAGTGCATGCACGACTAGTTGAACTCTTCAGCAAGAATTAGGCACCTAGATCTATCTAGAATCATGGTCAACCTCCATCGATTGCTTTGGTACCCAAATGGAGAGTACACATTGTGAATGGAACCGTTGATGTACGATCACTAGTCACTTTGATTTTTTCAATTGCTTCTTAGACACTAGTTGTCCTAGCAAGGGAGCAAGTGGGTGCTTGTGCTTGCATACCCAGATCTTCTTCACATCATAGTTTGCTTTGCTTCATGATGTCATCTGTCTTTTGGATTCCATATTCCTCTTAATCCACTTATTGTGCTTCCTTAATTGAGATACTGAGACTACTAGTGTTTTTGGAAAAGAAGGGAGTTCCATCCTCTTTTCTACTTGTTCTTCAATAGTTGAATCCTTCTGGACCACATTGTTTTGGACAAGAATAACATCTTTTTCTTCATGATTAACCCTAGAAGAACTAGGAGTTTGTGCCATGCCTAGATCATTGATTGTGTATATTCCTAGTTCTATCCTAACAGGCTCTTCATATACCCAAACCTAAAGAAGTCCACTCTTGAGGATTAAGTTGATTGCATGGTCGTAGATCTAGTCTTGAACAAGGATGAGATATTGAGTAAGGTCTTCATCATGATAAACTAGCACTTTGATTGTCACATGGAGATCTTGAATAAAGATGGGAAGCCCCACCTCATCCATGCAAGGGGTTTCCACTCCGCCTAATCCTACAGGATAAGCTTCAATAGGATTAATGAACAAGTCCATGTCTTGACAGCAAGAATATCTTATAGTGCTAGTAGCTGGCCTTGAGTCAATCAAAGCTTTGATTGTCTTTGTAGTCATGCCCTGCCCTAACTCTAATATTATAAAAGGATGTCTATCAAATGATACGATGAGATGGATTACTTTTTACATGGCACATAACCATGTGATACCTTGGGGATCCATAACTAACATGCCAACTTTGATCCATGCCTTATCTTCTCAATGTCATACGTTTGATATGCTCTAAGGCCTTTGCCTGAACTTCTTCGCGGACTCTTTTCTCTTATTATTTGTGCTTCTTAACTATGTTGATTCAACTTAGCATCTCCTCTATCAAAGTTTATTGATATAGCTTCACTCTACAACCACTAATGTAGCTTGGTAATACATCACCTTCTAAAGTGGCTAATTGGAGAGTTGCGCTTGTTGATATCCTAACGATGATCATTGGTCCATAGCCACACTTTTCAACTTTTGTGCATGTTGCTTCAATCTATATACCAAGACCAGGTCTTCTACGTGCAAGCCTTTATCTTTCACATGTGCATCAAAATATTCTTTTTGCCTCTTCTTTGCAACGTATATTCCCCTAGCTGCTCTCAATCTAGTTTCACCTAAGTATTCTAGGTCAAACATCTTGGATGATAGCTCATGACTAGTCCATTGATGCTCTTGTGCCACCTTGGGTGTCGGTATAAAAAAATCTAATGGAAGAATAACATTCTAGCCAAACAACATCTGAAATGGAGTGGTGTTGAGTACTGTTTTTTAGGCAAGTCAATATGCCCAAACAACATGATGCAACTATTTTTCCCAATTAGAAAATTTGTTATTAACGAAGTTAGTCAACATGATACATAAGATCTTATTTGTGCTCTCAACTTGTCTGTTTTCTTGTGGGTGATACAGGGCATACTTCTTCTAAATGACCCTAAATTCTTGTAATAAGCATTGAATGAGCTTGTTTACGGCGTGGTTACCATAATCACTTACCAACTCTATCGGTAATCCATATCTCATGAATATATTTTTGAATAAAAAGTTTGCTATTGTTTACACACCATTCTTCTTAGCTGCTTTTACTTCCACCCATTTGGTTAGAGAATCTGCTATGACAATGATATACTCAGCATGTGAACTCTTGGCATTAAGATTAATAGGACCTACAAAGTCTATTCCCTAATGAAAGAATGCATGCCCTCCCATCATGGGTGTAGGGGCATCTCATCCTTGCATATCGGATATTGTGTCCTCTGACATATGTTGCACCTCTTCACATAGGTATGGGCATCCGTATGAAGGGTAGACCAACAAAGACTTGAGAAAAAAATTTCTTTGATCACTCAATCAGGTCCAAAGGGTCCCCTTGCAATGAATTGGTGTGTAGTTTCTAAGATCTTTAAGTATTCAATTTTGTGGATGCATATTTTTGGGTATCCATCACATCCATGCCTATATAGGTTATCCCCAATAAACATATACTCTTGAGCCTCTTGCTCTAGAATTTTTTCTCCCACTAAATTCATCTCTTGAGGGAATTTTTTCATCCTAAAAGACTCAACTAATGGATTGCTCCAATCTGATATTAACGACACATGATACAAAGTTGCATGCTCCACAGGTGGTTTGTTAATACAAATTGGACAATCCTTACACATCCTATAGATATCTACTTCCATCATTAGCCAATACACACCTAATCTCCTTAAAGTCTGTAGGGCATAGTGTTTTGAATGGTGTTGCTCTAATGCAGGTACATGTGCTATTTGCAATTATTTAGCGTGCTCTTCTTCTTCCACACAAAAAGCTAAGATTCTTGATCATTTTGCTTGTATATGAAGCTAGCCAGTCTATGGTATTTTTGAGATTTGATCCCCAAGGTGAACAAGTAAGCATCAGGGAGCATCTCATACTCCTTGTAGTGACCTATGTTGCAAGCTTTATTCAGAAGGTAGATTAGTGACCTTCATTTGAATTCAAAATTCACTTGTAAAAGTTGTGGAACAATTCAAGAGTATATATAAAGAGTTCAAATCACTTTTAAATTACATGGAATCAATATACATACACTTTTGGCCATCATTGTCTTGCTCCTTCATTTCTCTACAACATCTTCTTCAACAACAATGAACTTGTAGAGGCTGTTGCTCTCTCTAGAGAACTCTAAATTGGATGAATGAGCCTTCATTGGAAATATATTAGTGTAAATTTATTTCTAAAAAAATTCAAAGCATTTGGTTTAGTAGAGTTGGCGAAATCTTAGTTTTTCTCTCTCAAGGTCTATCTCTCTACAACCCTAAAAAGTAGGAGGTACCATTGTTGAATGTCAAGTTCATTCTCGAAGCATATTTTTGTTACGACTTGTACTTTTGTGCATTTTATACACTCAACCCTATGTTTATTAGTCCTCCAAAAGGGATTTTTTTAATTGTAATCATGCTAGATGCTATGAGCATTTGAAGTTGACTGTTTGATCCAAAGATAATAAGTTTTTTGAGCTATTCAATGAGTAAACCTATGTGTTTTGTATTGAATCTTTCTCCTTGATGCTCGAAAGTACAAAGTGGATTTTTTTGCACTTATCACATTTGTATAAGGTCTATTTGAGTCTCCATATGTGCAAATGCTGGTCATGTGCTGGTTGGCTCAGCTGAACTTCGGCACTTTCCAACTCACTTTATATCTCCTACAAGCTTCTCCAAGTGCTTTCATTGGTATCAAAGCTAGATCAAGATTGGTGATGTATTTCCCTCAATGATTGAGAAGATTTATAGGCACAACGATGCGGCTTGGAAAATCAGAATGGAGAACTATTTTTAAGGTAGAAATCTTTATGGAATTGTAGCATGCGATGAAGCTATGCCTCCTCCAACATCCAAAGGAGGGACTACAAAAGAGGAGACAGATAAGCTTAGACTTTGGTGTGAAAGGGATGCTCAAGCAAGGTCATAGATACTAAACTCTATCCCTTATTTTATGTTATCACATATTAGAGGATGCAAGACATCTCAAGAGACTTGAGATGCCCTAGAGACTTTCTTTTCTACTAGCACAAAGGCAAGGAGGAACTATTTTTGGAACGAGTTCAAACATATGAAGAAGAAACCTAAACAAATCATCATAGTGTTTGTTACAAAGGTCAAGAGTTGATTGAAGATGAGGCCATCATGAGGCAAATCCCCAATGGATTAGAGGTGATAAGCAATGGCTGGCATCCGCCACAACTTATGATCTCATCATGGATGTGCAAACTCCAAAATTCAACATCTTTCTTGGAAAACTATTCAATAAGGAGGCCAACAATAGCATAAAGGAAGGTAACTCCTATCATGGTACTTCAACTAGTGCTCTACATGCAAATACGAAGGAGAAGAAGTAAAAAGTTAAGAAGAAGGAAGAAGATGAAGAGGAGACTTCCCAAGCAAACTTTGCAGGCAAAAGCAAGTGGAAAGGGAAGAACAAAAGACCAAAGCATGAGAAAAACAAAGGCCAAAATATTTAACCTTGTGCCATCTTGGATAAAAGAAACCACACCACTCAAAATTTCTGGTTCAATGTGAAGAACTAGAAAGGAAGTGGAAGAGGTGGATATGGCAACAATGGAGGCAGAGATGGACACAATTTCAACAATAACAATAGAGGCCATAATAGAAGGGACTACAATAATTATTCTGAAGATCAACAACATGAAGACTCATTGCTTTTGATGAATTTCATCCATAAGGAAGGTAAAGAAGATGGTCATTTGTTCTACATAGATTCATGATGTTCAAATCATGTTACCTGCAACATTGCTCTTCTATTTGACTTGGAAAGTCCAAAGCATAGACATGAAGTACAAAGAGGGGATGATATTAAGCACAATGTGGAGAAGATTGGTAATGTCAAAGCTTCCAATGACATGACAAACATTCTAAGTAAGGTTCTCTATGTATCCACTAACACTAAAAACTTAATAAGTGTAGGCCAAATAGTTGAAAAAACTTGCAAGTTAGGTTCAATCAACATGGATTTTTTGTGGAAGATCCATGTGAGGGCTTCAAGAAGATAGCCAAAGTTGAGAAGAATGGTAGGCTCTTTACTTTTGAAGTAGGAGAAACCAGGAACATAGCTCTATTCAACTTTGGGTCTAGGATATATGTAGGGATCAAAGTGTTCTAGGGTTGCCAAACATGTCAAAGCAACACATGATCAACAGATGTGATGCATGTCAGATTGGGAAGGCACAAAGTTAACCATTCAACCACAAAGGCTACATCCACAATAAATTTTTTGACTTAGTACATATAGATGTATGGCGGCCAAGTCAAGAACCTTTATTGACAGGATCAAGGTATTATGTCTCATTTTTTGATGAACATAGTAAATGGACTATTTTGTACTTTATCAAAACTAAGAATGATGCATTTGATTGCTTCGAAAAGTATCTAGCACATGTGGAGAGTCATGCATGTAGATCACTCAAGAAGCTTAGATCTGATGGAGGGGGAGAATACCTCTCCAAAGAGTTTGATGAGTTCTTGCAAGATAAAGGTATCAAAAGGGAAGTGATTAATAGGTACTCTCCTCAACTGAATGGAATTGCAGAGAGAAACAAGACATTGGTTGGTCAGCCATAACAATGCTTGAAGGGAAGAGGTTTCCACATTATTCATGGGCAAAGGCTGTTTCAACTCCTCTGTACCTTATCAATAGACTACCATCCAAATCAATTCAAGGTATGAATCCTTATAAAACATGGCATGGAAGAAAACCTAGTCTTGGACATTTCAAGGTGTTTGGTTGTTTAGCTTATGTTCATGTACCATCACAAATAAGAGGTAAACTAGATGAAAGGGCAAAAAAAGTAGTGTTTATTGGGTATGACTCAACTCAGATGGATTACAAGTTCTATAGTTCTTCAACCAACAAGATCACTACAAGTAAGGATGTTGTATTTGAAGATCATAGGTCTTGGTATGATGAAGACAAACAAAATATAACTCTACCATCTGAACTTGATTCTGATTCTCATCAATTAGGAAGCAAGCATGATACACAGGTTGAGGATCCAAGAAGTGATACAAATGATGACCAAGATGAAGGGGAAAATGATTACAAACTATGGAATTCAATAGGCAAAGCAAAGATGCAGGAGTGTGGGGAATGTTCCAAGCAAGGCCCTAGAAGATCAACAAGGGAGAAGAAACAACTAGAAAGGTATGGATACGATTCCACATTTTTTACAAAGCATTCAATCTACTTGGCAAAAGACACAATTTTAGAAGAACCCTCAACCAATGAGAAGCAAAGGGAAACCCAAATTGGGGAAAGGCCATGAACGAAGAAATAGATGCATTGACGGAGATGAACACTTGCTATTTCATTCCAATGTCACCCAATCAAAAGGTGATTGGCTGTAGATGGGTATACAAACTCAAAGGAAATTCAGATGGATCAATTTTCAAGTACAAGACATAATTAGTTTCCAAACGAAGCTCACAAAACATGGCATAGACTATGAGGACACATTCTCACCAGTTGCAAAGATGACTACAATTAGAACATTGATAAGTGTAGCTGCTGCAAGAAATTGGAGAGTCCTCTAACTTGATGTAAGAAATGCATTTCTAAATTGTTGGATAAGTGAAGAGGTATACATGTCACAACCTCCATGTTTTGAAAACCCTAATCATGCATCTTATGTTTGTAGAATTAAGAAAGCATTGTATGGATTTAAACAAGCTCCTAGAGCTTGGAGTTACAGGTTGGTTACATACCTTCAAGATAAAGGGTTTAGACCTAGCAACTCAGATCCTTCTCTATTCATTAAAAGGGATCACAATGAGGTCATCTATCTATGTGTATAGGTAGATGACATAATTGTGATAGGTGATGATCTGAATGGCATTCAAAGGATCAAAAGACACATGCAAGGGGAGTTCAAAATCAGTTATCTAGGTGAGATCACATGCTTTCTAGGTATGCAATTCATATACAAAGATGAAGGAATGTATTTGACTCAGAGGAAATACATTCAGGATCTACTTCTTAAGTTCAAAATGGAGAACACTAAACTTGTAGGTACACCTCAAGAGATGAATAGTGTTTATGAAGGTGAGAAAATTGAAGACATTAAAGAGTATCAAAGCTTGGTAGGTAGCTTGATATATGCTACTCACACAAGGGTAGATATCTCATATAGTGTAGGAGTGCTAAGCTAATTCATGCACTCACCAAGAAGGCCACACATGGATGCAGCTAAGAGAGTGCTTAAGTACCTCAAAGGTACAATCAGTGAAGGTATAATCTATCCTTACTATTCAAATTTGGATATCAAAATCTATTCAGATGCAGATTGGGAAGGAGCTAAGGATGATAGAAGAAATACCTCTGGTTACTTAGCATTTGCAGGTTCAAAGCTAGCGTCATGGAGTTCCAAGAAGAAACCAACAATCACTTTATCCTCAACTAAGGCATAGTATAGAGGTTTGACCATAGCAACTCAAGAGGCAATATGGTTAAAAGCACTATATACAGATTTGGGACTTGTGAGTTCCAAACCTCACATATTTGGAGATAATGAAAATTCCATGCATCTAGCAGCAAACCCTATTTCCCATGCAAGAACCAAACACATAGAGTTTCATTACCACTTCATCAGAGAGAAGCTCATGGCAAAGAAGATTGACATTTCTTTTGTTCCAATTGAAAAGCAAGTAGTAGATATGATGACAAAGGCAATTGATGGAATAAAGCTTTGCAGATTTAAATGAGTGGAAGGTATTTAGCCTATTAAAGAATGAAGAATCAAGCATAATTTAGCTTGGGGGGAGCTGTTGGAACATCAAAGTTTACACTATGCTTGAGGTGGATTTGATCTATATCAAAAATCTATTGTTTCGATTACATAAAAAAATATCCATTGAAGAGCTCTTTTATTCATGCTCTTTATTGTATTTTTTTCTAAAGTTTTTTATGGATAATTTACCAATGTAAAAGCCTAGAGATTTACACATGTAAAAGGAAAAAACCGGAGCTTAAATTCCATGAATTTGAGGTGTTTGATCTTGAGAATCAATGGATCAATCAATCACTAAAAGGAGATCAAACTAGACCTTCACTTTTTTTGGATTGTAGGAAAGCGAATTGATTCTCTTAAGCAACTAATCCCACCTTCATTTGAATTCAAAATCCAATTTTAAAGCCATGGAACACTTCAAGGGTCTATATAAAGAGTTCATATCACTTGTAAATTACATAGAAGCAATATACATACACTTTTGGCCATCATTGTCTTGCTCCTTCATTTCTCTGCATCATCTTCTTCAACAAAACAATGAACTTGGAGAGGCTGGTGCTCTCTCTACATAGTTGCAAATTGGATGAGTGAGCATTCATTGGAAATGTATTATTATCTAGTTTATGGATACACAATGTCAAAGCATTTGATTCAATATATTTGGAAAATCTTAGTTTTATTTTCTTGGGATCTATCTCTATGCAACCCTAAAAAATAGGGGGTACCACTACTAAGTGTCAAGTTCATTCCGAAAGCATATTTTGATAATTACTTGTAATCTTCCTATTTATATTATTCCTCCAAAAGGATTCTTTTCAATTGTAATCATGATGGATGCTATGAGCATTTGAAGTTGATTATTTTATCCAAAGATAGAAAGTTTTTGAGCTATTCAATGCACAAACCTATCTATTTTGTATTGACTCTTTATCATTGATGCTCCAAAGTACATAGTCAATTTTATCGCACTTGTCACATGCCTATAAGGTCTATTTGAGTCTCCATAAGCTCAAGGGCTGGTCTTCTGCTGGTTGGCTGGACTGAACTTGGTCACTTCACAACTCACTTTTCTACCTCCTACAAGCTTTCTCCAAGTGCTTTCATTGGTATGAGAGCTAGATCAAGATGGGTGACGCATTTCCCTCGATTATTGAGAAGTTTGATAGAAACAACTATGTGGCTTGGAAAATCAAAATGGAGGCCTATTTTCAAGGTAGAAATCTTTATGGAATTGTAGCAGGTGATGAAGCTATGCCTACTCCAAGATCCAAAGGAGGGCCTACACAAGAGGCGCGACATATAAGCTCAAACTTTGGTTTGAAAGGGATACTCAAGCAAGGTCATACATACTAAAATATATCTCTAACTTTCTATTACCACATATTAGAGGATGCAAGAAATCTCAAGAGACTTAGGATTCCCTAGAGACTTTCTACTCGCTAGCACAAAGGCAAGGAAGAACCATGTTTGGAATGAGTTCAAAGAGATGAAGAAGTCACCTACACAAACCATCACAGAGTTTGTTACAAAGGTCAAGGAGGTTGTTGATCAATTGGCATCCATTGTAGAGCCGATTGAAGAAGAGGTAGTCATGAGGCAAATTCTCAATGGGATAAGAGGTGACAAGCAATGGTTGTCTTTCATGACAACTTATGATCTCATCATGGATGTGCAAACTCCAAAACTCAACATCTTTCTTGAACAAACCTTCAATCAAGAGGCCAAAAATAGCATAAACATCAAATGCATCTTTAGCATCATGAAGATTCAATTGTAAACCCTGCTTCCATGGGAGTGGCAATAGATTTGCAATATTCAAGGCCAACACAATCCAATAATGTGTCAATGTATTTTTTTGACACAAAGCTATTCCCCATCAGCTTGCATAAACTAAATGCCCAGAAAATGGCTCAAATGCCCCAAATCTAACACCTAAAAGGAGTCATGCAAATATTTCTTAAATTCAGCAATATGGTTCTCATTATGACTAGTGAGAAACATATAATAAACATATACCTTACATAAAATTTTTATCAATTGAATTTTCATCGTTTGAGCAATGCATAAGAATCAATATTGTCAACAACATCAACATACCTAAGAAGTAAATCATGTGTGCACTTAACATATAAGGTGCTCTCAATTGAACAATTCGCAAAACCATGTGCCAAGAATTAGGCATGTATCTTCTCATACCAAACACATGGTGCTTGCTTTGGACCATATAATTCATTTTTCAACCTATACATTCTATTTTCATGCCCTTTCTATACAAAATCATGGGGCTCAAATACATACACTTCTCCATGTAAATTACAATTCAAAAATGTAGTTTCAATGTCCAATTGATGTACATTCTAAGCATGATGAGTTGCAAGTGCAAAAATGTTACGAATGGTGGTCAATTGACATGTGGGAGAAAAAGTCTCATAAAAGTTGTCTCCTTGGTACATGAAAGTAAAGGATAAATTGAATTTTCCACAAAAAGAACATCATAGCTAACCAAAATGTGTTTAGTTTGTGGATGATACAATTGATAGTCTTTTCTCTTACAATAGTACCCAACAAAAATACATTTCACTACTTTATCATCGAGTTTTTTGCACTGTTGTTTAGGCAATTATGCATATGCCAAACAACCAAAGAACACACATATGAGAAAAAGATGTCTTATGACCATGCCAAGCCTCATATGGAATGATCAATTGTAGTGCTTTGGTAGGACACCTGTTAAGTACATATGCTGCACATATAACAACCCCAAGCCATAAACTATTTGGTAAAGCTTGCTTGCTGACCATAAACCTGAACATTTCCATGAGACATGTTCTTTCCTTCAACAACTCCATTTTTGGGATGTCTATATGACACTGCACAATGATGTTTTGTCCTATGCTAAACCAAAATGCATCAAAATCATGAGCCATGTATCCCCCCTTGATCAAAACAAAAGGTGCCAAATTTACATGCTGACATACTTTCAACAATAACCAAGAATCGTTTAAGCACATAAGAACTTTGGACGTTGCTTTCAATGGATAGACTCATGCATGCATGGAGAAATTATCAATAAATGTACAAAGTACATGTAGTTCACAAGCATTAGTGTAGGTTTTCACATAGGACCACAAACATAACTATGAACAAGCTGCAATTTGTGAGTAGCTCAAACTAAACCATCTTTTCACAAGGATGAATGCTTCAATTTGCCCAAAATATAGCCTTCACAAATTTTTTTTTAAGGTGCCTCAAAGTTGGGCAAACAAGACACCATTTTAGATTTCTGCAGGTGAAGCAAACTAGCAAAATTTAGATGAACAAAGTATGCATGCAAAGATTTTCATCTAAGAATCTTTTTGGGGAAGACTCAAGTGAAGTGGGGAAACCATCCTGAGGTAATATGTTAAAAGAGATAGTAACTCCTCAAACGTTAAGGTATTTGGACCATCTTTCACGATCAAAGTGAACTATCTTGCATGATTTCATCAATGGAAATCAACTACTCCTTCAAATCTTTGATATTTTGATAGAATCTCCTTCATTCATATGCTTACCCTCAAACTATTTTTGGAGATAAGCAGCATGAGCCTCATTTCTTGCCCGGTATAAAGTTGTAAGTGTATCTCAAGCATCCTTCTTGCCTTCCATGAGAAAATGTGAGGAAGAGTGGCATATTTGATAGAAAATGCTATCAATGCATGTGCCTGAGGATCATCACATCCCGTAAGTTGCTCTATAGTAGGTGCAGCAAAAAATAAAACACAACCAAGAAATTGAAGATCATCATCTTCAACACCATCTACATCACCTTCAATAATTGTATTTGGAGGTGTAGTAGGAAATTTTTCAACACTGCACAATATTCCATATCCCTTTTGCTACCAATATATGACACAGCACAGATGCCCACAATGGGTTATTAGTACCATCTAACTTATCCTCAATAGCCAATATATATAATCCATCAATCTTTTAGCCATGGCTAGTGACTAAATACCTTGATGTAGAAAATTGATTTTGTATCAAAAAATTGAACCAAAACACCCTATCAAGCTCCAATAAACTTGTAGAAGACTTTGAGATGTTTGTACTAGTGAATCAAAACCTATATAAATATATGTTTGGAACATGAGGATGGAATTTCTTGCATAGTTGTTGAAGTAGTGCATTTGGACTTGGAACAAGCTCAAACTAAAATTTTGACATGATACAACAAAGCTACTTTAAAATCCTAATCACCCCAAGTATGGTAAAAAATTTTTGTGTCATTCTGAGACTATGATAAAGGGGTTTTGATGATGCCCTAGATAAAGTGGAAACTTGCTTGTTGGAGTTCGAGGCCTATGGTAGCACAAAAAAACAACACAAGGATGAAGAAGAATCTTGGAGCACAACACAATAGAGAATATTTACCAAGTGAATGAACTAAAGATAAGGTTATATGCATATATACAATTTGAAGGGCTTTGGTGGGTAGAAACAAGAGGATTAAGCTAGAGATGGAGGGAGAGAAAGTAGAGCAAAGATCTGCACACATGCATGGGATCCCCAAAAACCACATAATGATCTTCTTGAGGTAATGCTCTATAAATGATATATGTATATGAATATAAGGGTAAGGTCACATAACCCATACATCCCCAACAATCTCCCCCTTAAGGGTGAATGTGACCAGAAGTGGAAACACGTACAAATAATGATGTAGGACTATACAATTATGTACAAGAAGAGCCCGGATCTCAACCCATACCAATCGTTTATACCAACTGCCTCAAACGAGGTGTATCCATCCACCTCAAACTATTCTAGAATCATATCGATAGGAGTCGAGCTAACATCTGACTGATGCAAAGACTAATGAAGTTCTGCAAGGCTCCCACTTGCTCTAGGCCTATGTCAATCATCGAACGACTGACAACTACAAGTGAAAATGCTCTAATAGCAATTGCAATGTCTAGTCTCAAGCATGACATCTCATACATCATATTACCGAATGCTAACAAAACCTATGCTATCCTAGCTAAACTAAGCATGTCATCCATGATTGTATCTAAGGCATCCAAAGCACCATCATCAAGACCAATATGTCATGATATATCCAAGTAGACATCTGGCATGAGTGAATCCAAGAATGACTGCATAACCACTAACTCCTCAACATATAAATTAGTCATCCTATCAACCAAGGATGTTTTTAGTGGTGCATCCTGAGAGCCAATATTCTCTACAACATAGTGTGTATCATAAGAGCTACCTCACTCTACCACACAAAGTGTATCATCATGCTCCATATGATCTAACTACACAGCATCAACACCAAGATCAAACTAATGACGTAACTCTAATTGAGTATCAACACATTGCTCTACCTCAACATCCACATCATGCTCTAAAGCATCCAACTAATAATCCAAAGTGTGCTCCATAAGAGCATCCATATGATCAACAAAATCATGATCTATATAAGAATCACAAGCATTGAAAGCTTGCTTTACATGTGCACCCATCTGAGCATCTCAATCCTACCATACATGTGCATCATGAATGTCAAAAGACCTATCTGTAGGTAGAAAATGAGACATGACAAGTCTCACATTGCACATAAGGCTGAACTCCCACTGACAAAGGATTTTCTCTCACATGGAGTACATGCAGTGGACACATGTGCCTAATCTTGTCACCTCTGACAAGTATAAGTTGTCCCAATTGCAACTGAAAATGATGCTCACCAAGGAAATCATAACATCTACTCTCTTGTAACTAGGAAAATGATATCAAGCTCATAGGGAATTAAGGCTCATAATGTACATGTTTGAGTGTAAATGATGCTCCATTAGGTAGCATAAGGCATACATGTTTAAGTCATACCATCAGACATGTGCACACATCCATGACTCTCACTTGAGAATTGACAAAACCACTCATGAATTAGAGTAACATGGAAAGTGCTAATGCATAAAGAAACCAAGCCATATGTGTGCCATTCAATGCATAATAGGAGAAAGTGATTTCACCATCACTCACATAATCAATCACCATAGATTCTCATGAAACCACTACCTGACCTGCATCACATGCATGTATCTGACATCATCATCACATCCATCTGAAGCAATGTTGGTTCATGACCATAGTGTATTCTCTTCGATAACACACTACTTGTCTCCTCATACATCATAGAAACATATATAGAGTCCACAAGCTATAATCGAATAGTGGAGTTGGTCAATTCATCCATATCCATCCATACCTGTTCAACCATATCACGAGGTCTCTGTGCATCTCTATGCATACATATGTGACCAATGTATGCTGCATATGAGCTTTCCATCTCAAAAAGTCAATGCCATCAAACCCAGAAGACATCATGCTCGCAATCCAAAAGATTAACAATGTAACAAGAGACTAGAAATAATACTCTATCATCAATAGGATCACACCTACATATCCATATGCATAACTCACATCATACATGTTTGAATGGATAAGAAAACCATGTGAAAAATTTATCACAATAGCCATGCATCTATCATGCACATAAAACCATGAACATAAGCTTGCTCACCAAGTCTCCAAAATGATCAAGTAGATGTGAAAGAATCCTGGGAAAAATTCAACATAGTATCCCATATAAAGTGAGCAACATGAAAATATAACCAATAGAAAAAATAAAATGAGTAACCTATCACCACCTAACACTCATTGAACCAAAGATAATAGCAAATACACATGCCAAAAATTGAAGGCAATACATATCATTACAATGGCGATAAACCTCCCACTCAAGAATGAATCTTGTGATCCAACCTATCACGAATAACATGTGATCACATCCAAGTGAATGGAGATAAGCAATGATCCAAAGCTATCACATAAGCATAAATGATCTACTAGATTAGTCTTCTAGTAGAAAAGCCCACAATATTTTGACAACATCTCCTCTATAAAATGGAATCTGAACCAAAATAACCATGTAGGAATATACTATCTACTAATGCAAAATGTTAGTTTCAATCACATATAATGATCAATGATAATATGGTTCAATGCAACGCCAACAAAGGTGATAAAATGATATATAGATGAGGCTCCAACTAGATCATGTACCTATATAAAAACAAGAATACAAGTACTAACCAAGATCCAAAATCAACTCTCATAAAATATGTGGAACCGACAAGTGAAGTTGTATCCAAGTGGCATAAGAAAGATATAGATCACAATGCCACTATACATCCATCGACAATAGTATGATCAAAATCATGATGGCATAAACTTGAAAGGTATAACACAATGCAATCCCACATGCCACTGACAAGATCATGCTCTACTCTCATAGGGAGGAGCTAACAGAGTGAACATACATGGTCATATGGAAACCAAGACGAAAACACAAGAGCTCATCCACTTCTCCCAAATATCTTTGCACCAATGAAGCTCTAAAAAAACTCTTTGGGGTTGCATAGGAGAAATATAATAATTTGTATATTGCATTTTTTATGCTCCAAACTTAAAGATTTTCCTTTGACATATTTAGCGCACTTTAAGATCATCTCTTTCTTGGCTATGTAATGATACTTAGAACACCTCAATTAGATATGTGTAGCTCAAGGTATAAACAAAACAAGCATCTATCATCAATTTCATCTTCATGTGTAGCACTATTGCTCTATATTCTACATTTTCAGCGACCTAGCACTAAAAATTTGGACCTAGATTCCTCTACAAATTTGTAGTAATTTCTCAAGCTACACACAAAACTTTAAAATAGTTCAGTCTGATCTCTAAAACTCAAGTTACAACTAGAAAGTTGAATTTTTATCCAAGTGGTTGTAACAGATTTTTTTGTTAGCTACACACAAAACTTTAAATCCCATGAATCCAAGCTTTCTAGCTTGAGTTATGAACAAAATACCAAGTGGCTATGAAGAAGGTGCTGACCTGCATATTCACCTCCTCTACCCTAAATTTCCATTGAAGCTCCTTGCACACCACCCTTCAACATGCTCTTATACCAATTAAGGGCTTTGCTAGGCTGAACAAGAGGAGCAAGGTGGAGATGGAGGGAGAGAAAAAAGAGGAGGGACACACACACATTCATGGGAGCCTCGAAACCCACATAATGATCTTCTTGAGGCAATGCTCTATAAAGGATATATGTATATGAAAATAGGGGTAAAGTCACATAACCCATACATTGAAAAAACAATCTTGGGTAAAAAGACCTCCTAAAGAGGGAAGTGATCATCCTAAGTGTGTTCACACACATCTCTACCAAAAATAAATCAACAATGGTGACCTAGTATTCCTATTTTTCTTGCTATAATAGGCTTTCATGCTCTTTATCCTCAACACAACAAGAAAGATACCTTGTTGTCCCTATCTATACAAGCATCTTGGAAAAATTGACATTGTTGTGATTATATCATGTCACCTTTGTTTGTCTTCACATGCTCATGTATGTGTCCAAAATCAAAGATTGGAACCAAAGTTTGAGCACATTTAAGAACTACTTCTAGGTTGTATACATAGGGGTTGGGAGCTTCACTAGAAACACCTTGTGGTGATTCTCCTGAAGTTATTTGAGAAAAGAGGTTAGCCCATAGATGGGTTTTAACATTTTGATTACCACTTCAAAGTCATATTCTATTAATAAAAGAAACCATCTTACTAAACATCATGTAGTGCAAGGTTTGTTGACCAAATAAAGAAAGGCTTGATGATCCATACACAATTTAAACTTATTGGCTAAATGAACATGTTTGAATATCCTTACTACATAAACTATACATAATCCCTCACATTAAATTGTTGTATAATTCCTTTTCATGATGTTCAAATGTCTAATGGCATACGCTATGTGTAAATCTTGATTTTCTTTGTCATTGGGTTGTGCTAGTGGACATTCAATAGCATAATTGGATGCATCCACATGAACATGGAATGGCTTGTTCAAATTAGGAGTTATCAATATAGGGGTTGAGCACATATGTTTCTTATGTTCTAGGAAGGAATTCTCACACTATATAAAGTTAGTTAAGAAACTATAAACGGGGTTTTCTATGATACCATACATGTGGATGAAATATTTGTATCCTCGGTGGGCCATAAAGGCTTGTATCTTTTTCACATTCTTGGTTTGTGGTAAATCCACAATGGATCAAATCATATCTTCATTTATCTACTTTATGTATAGGGATCTTTGGGAGCCCATCTTGGGATGGATGGAGTCAAGTTCTGAGAACTAATTTTCCACATGTTCCCATAGCTTTGGATTTACTTTTAAGAGCTCTTCTAATGTGAGATGACACCGAACATTAGTGTTTCTCAAAGCATCAATATTTTTTTTAGGTATTATTGAGTCTTCCTTTCTTACTAATAGTATGGAGGCTCTCATATGAAGTGGTCTACATTCCGGTGGTCCAATAAATTGAAGTAACTCATGTAATGAATTTGAGGCAAAGTCTAATTATTCTTCCCCTTGATATTCCAACTAATTTTTGTATAGAGATGGGATGACTGGGGGAAAGTAATCGTGAAAATCATCTATATCTTGAATGAGTGTTGGTTTTCTATGTTCTTTGGCCCATTTTTGTTTGTAGATTTCCCACAAAAACTCTTGAGATTACTTGGTAATAGAGGGAGGTATTCCACACTTAGTAGAGTTAACATAAGCTTCTTGTAGGTAGAAACTTCCTCTGTCATTATGAATGCAAGGAGCCTCTTATGGGGCTGAAGAATCTTGCTTAGCAACTAACCACTTTTATCGTTCTAATATGCCATGGAAGTGCAACTATGGTTTGATGGAGTTTGAGGGATTGAAATTTTTGTTGGCTCTTGATATTACCTTCTAGTTCTATAAGTTTCTTGGTCCACTTTCTCTTCACCCTACCTTTGATTTCTGTCCAAGATCTAGACTTCTTTTTGAGAATATTGTTCCTTTTCTTGTTATTGGTTCGTTGGTTGTTTTAGAGCCCATGCTCTGGTAAGTACATGAATTTGGGTGATCTCTACTAAGTCCCTATTGAATCAAGGTACTATGCTGACTATGTTGACTGGTGCCATCTTTGAGGCATTGGTAGGGTATTTAGAAGAAGCTTGAATGAGATGTCCTTTGCCTAGAAAATATCCTTGGATCATGATAGATTATGGTTGGCCTGGAGGTGGCAGATGAGGACATTCACAAATAAAGTGATCTCCCTAGTATGTAAAGCAAGGACCTCTTGAAGCCCATGACCTTACTTGTATGATCTAGGGTCTAGGGTTTGGATTAGCATACATGATATTCATTTAATCAGGTTCCCAATTAGGTTCTAGTGGGGGGCTACATATTGATATGCCTCTAGATGTTCACATGACTCAATATAATAGTCTAGTACTCCATCACTATGGATTGCATCTAAATTATTGGCCTTTTGGTCATTCTTTGTAATCAAGAGGGACATGGGCACTAATTTTCTATCTTGATCCTCCTCTATCACTATGCATTTGAGTGAAAGTACATTGAAAGAGGTGTGTTTGTTGACGTGAAATAGGTTGGGTCTCTATCGTGGTTGGCATTATTGCTAATTTTTTTTTGAGGCCTATAGAACTATCAAGTATACATGATCTAAGCTTTCTGCTAACAAAAACATCTAAGAATAAAGACACTTGTGTTACCTAGGTAGGTAGGTTTGACACGGGGCATCTCTCAATGTACTCCCTGAATCTTCATCTTGCAAACCTTACTATCTCCTAGGGGTTGTGCTTGAAGTTATGAATCAAGGATGAAGGGGTATGATTGATTCCACTGTTAGAGAATTCACTCATAAAGGCTTCTAATAGTTGACCTATCTCATGGTATTTGCCTCTATTCAATAGAAGAAACCAAGTAAGGGCTTTGACTTTAAAGGTGAACTGAAGGCTTCAAATTGAGTAAAAAAGTCTTCCACTTTTCTTGCTCTAAGAACTTAGTTGAACCCCACCACATGATTGTATGGATCTCTTGTACAATCAAATCAACTTTCAAGTCAACAGGTGCCATGCTTTGATTTTTTTGTACCTAGATTGTGTGCAAAACTCACCTCAAGGGGGTCTGTAGGCTTGTCCTCATGATCACCTAATGGGTTTGAAGGTCCAACGTCTTCTTACTTGTTTGAAGTAGCATGTTTTTGTGAGGGAAACACTTTCTCTCCTTTTCATGTATGCAAACGTTTGTTAAGATGGGTGATTTGGTACAATCTATTTGAACTGCGATCTAGATAGGTGACTTTGTGAGGGGTCTCATAATTCTTGAATCCATACACTAGGTACTAATCCATCATGTAGGGTCTTTGTGAAGAGATGGATTTGAAGATGAAGTAGTGGTGCAGAAACTTTGCACTACCCCAGCCAAATAAACTCCAGAAACATGACGTGGACCCTTTTGGCTTCCCAATGGATGTATTATACAACCTATGTACCTTGGAAGATCACTCTCAAAAAGATGAATCAAAACAAATAGGTAGGAGTTGATCCCAATGTAAAAAACTTGCTATTTTAGTTCATACACCTGTTCAATGTTTTGAAGAATTCTCTGAGCACAACAACAATTGGCTTAATTCCTTTTGGGGAACTCTAACTAACATAATAAGCTAACAATCATGAGTGATTTCATAAAGAATGATTGCCTACATGAAGAGAAAGAAGGTTAGCAAGTTATAGCATCATCCCGACTTTCACGGGCTGTAGCAGTCATCAGACCAGCGAGAAAAGATACATTAATATCTGACAATTCCAAGAGGCAACACTAATGAAATTTTTTAGGCATATAATAGACAGTATGCTGAATCTTATATGCTTTAAATCATGGAAATTGATCAACTACACATTGAGAACAAGCTCTAAGAAAATCACTATTCTGATGGAGTACTAACAGAGAAGTCAAGTATGAATAGATATAGGCGACTTCAAATGAACATATCTCTGAGTTGTGAACTCCAAATGCAATGAAATTTTGGGATTATGTAGTATAATTAGAGAGCTAACTTTGAATTTACCAAGTTAAATCACTAAAAATGATAGATCATGCTCATAGAAACCATCTCTACAATTTGACTGAAGAAACTGAGAAGTATGGCAGTGAACAATACACTCACATAGGCATGAAGATATGAACACAAATGATCATGAAAATAAATGTATATTGATTGTAAAGTACAATCGAATTACTGGTACATATGTGTGCCTTAAGATCACACTGTGATATGGCATGAAGCTCTACTAATGGATGTGCGAAAACCATGACTAAGAGCCATGTATATATAATGATGTTTGGAGCCTAAATTTGAATTTGAGTCTCACCTAAAATCATTCTCCAATCTTTTAGTGATTGATTCTCCAACTCACTCAATCACAAATTCGTGGCTTTCTCCTTCTTACTGATCAAGTGGACTCAACCACTTTAGATACTTTCCCTTTTACATCAGGTAGAAGCTCAAAAATTACGAGTGAGTTCACAAGTGAACTTTACAAAGAATTGACGTTTCCTTTAAATTTCTATGTCTTTTGATGACTCAAGCCACCACTTAGACTTGCCATGGACTTGTTGCAACAACTCCCTATTAGCACTCAAGGTCAAGAATGAAGCACAAGAACATGTCAAAGAAGTGGACACACAAGAAGAAGGAGCAAGTAGGGAGCTCCAAAAAGTACATGTCAAATTTTCAGAAGGAATCCCGATAAAAATAGTGATTTTCATCATTAAAAACCATTGTAAATACCATTTCATATTTTTGTAACTCCATTTGTTCAAGTTGAGGAGTCCTCAAGCTTGAGGATTATTATAAGTATCATCCTATCAGTTTTCATAATTTTTAGACTCCTTTTGAGCCCTCAAATAAGCCCTGGAACCTAATTTTTAACTAGGTCTGACACTAGGTCTGAACAGGGCCAAAACTAGTCAAAAAACTATAAAAAGAGCTAGAGAGCTCATTTTTGGGGTTGGCTGGTTAGAGAGTTGGCTTGTTAGAGATTTGAGCTTTCTAAGAGAGTTCTTGCTAATAGAAGCTTTCCATTGTTCCTCTCTTTGCTCTTACCATGTGTGTGTGTATGTGTGTGCATGCTTGTGTGCTTTCACTCACACACTTGTGCCTTCACTTGCTCATGGTCTTTATACTAGTCATCATGTCTCCACGGATTGAAAAGTAAAGGAGGTGATACTCACGCTTGAGCTACACCAAATTTTGGCACCATTGCCGGGGAGAGAGCTTCGAGGACGAGCGTTGTGACGGTAAGATCGTAGATTTGTGACGTTGGAAGGTAAGAAATAGTCATTTTTTGTTATTTTTCTGATTTTTTTTCACCTACATCATCCTCACCATCTCCATCTTTTTCCATCTTCATCTTCACAGATTTTTTTTTGTTTTTCACTAGACTTTCCACAATTTCACCTCATTTTTCATTCACGGGTATGCAAGAAGGGGAGAGATAGAGGCAAAGTGCTTGTGTGTGCAAGATTCTGTGATTTTCATGACCCTAAGCATGATGCACAAGCTTTGGTGCTAAAATTCGAAGTTCCCAGCAAAAATCTTAGAAAATCATGATTCTGTGGTGAAAATCATGATTCTATGAAAAATTCAAAATAAAAACAAAATCGCGATTTCCTTAGTTTTGGAATTTCCTGCCTAAAAGCATTCTAAAAAAGAACACAATTTTGAGGTCATTCTTAAAATCCCGATTCTTAGCCTGTGCTCAAAATTGTGATTCTCTAAGTTTTTCAAAAAACATGATTCTCTTGTCATTCTCAGAATTGTGATTTGTTGGCAATTTTCAAAAACACGATTTTCAATCAAAATTGTGATGTTTAGGTCAAAAACACGATTTTCAATAAAAAAATTGTGATTTTTTGGTCAAAAAACGATTTTGACAAAACACCATTTTCAATCAAAATCGTGATTTTCAGGTAAAAAACATGATTCTCTGTCAGGATCGCATTTTTCATGATTCTCTGTCAAGATCGTGTTTTTTGGGGTTGCTCAGCATTGCGATTCTGAGTCAGGATCGTGATTTTTTAAGATGTCTTAGCATTGCAACCCTCACTCAAAATTGTGGTTTTTTGGATGTTTCAAGATTGTGATTCTCAATGAAAATTGTGGTTTTCAAGATTGCTCAGGATCGTGATTCTCACTCAAAATCGTGATTTTCAAGCTGTCTTAGGATCACGATTTTCAGTCAAAGTCATGATTTTCTCATAACTTCCTATTTTCCTGTTTTGACCCCGAGGAGCCTAATTTGACATAACTTTTTCATCAAAAGTCCATTTTTTGAGCTCGTTTCAAATCCCACTCATTTTTCTTAAGAATAATGCATTGATTTTCAGATAGGCTAATTTGAATTTGACCCTCATGTGGGATTGGAAAGCAAAGGGGGCTCCAAAGGATTTTGAGCAGTAAAAAGAGGAAATTTTGGACTCATAGCCAAGGCATATGAACCTCAAATTTGGTAGACACTTAGGAAAGGATAGACAAAGCATTAGATCTTCTGAGACTACTGTCAACCATACAGCTAAGTCTTGGGCACAACAACTTAGTGGTTATCCCTACGTGCTAAGTTTAGACACAAGTGATTCAGAAATGTCTTTTAGCATGGAAAGACCCATAGGTAACTCAAGCATTGCCTATTTACAGACACCAAAAGATCCCTACAAGACACAATTAAAGTATATCAGGACGAACTGATTAGGTGCTTGCATCTATGAGGACAGCTTGAGAAGATCTGTTGTCCAACTCAAAAATCCCGATCAACCTTTCGGACTTGAACACCTAGTGCTCAAGTTTAAGAGGTTTCTTATATTGATAAGCAAGGAACCATGTACGTGGTCACCAACTTACGAGATAGGACATATGAGTTTGGAAATCTCATTCCTAAGAATGAGATAGGAGACCTAGAGCAAGGGGACTTAGCACGAGAACCCAAGACTCCTATAGGCAAGTCAGTTTTGACCAAAGTGATCACTCCAGATTGGATCACTCAAGACAACAAAAGCATAGAACTATTCTCGAATAGAGAAATGGAGGAAGCCTTTTGGAGATTCAAGCCAGATCAAACTAACCCAATAATCACCATCTACGAATTCAAAGACCCTGAGACACCAGGAAAAGTTGTCTATCTAGATAACACATCAGAGAGAAGGTTCTTGGTAACAGAGCATGACAGGCATGCATACACTTGGAAGAGTGAATTGATTTTCCCTCTAGCAAGGTCTAATGTTTCATGAAGCCTCCAAGGTGTAGGAACATCCAAAGCTCACGAAGCACAATGAGAATGAACAAGAGAGAGATCAGAGGTCAGTTTTGCACATACAATGGGTAGAGATAGATTGGGACTTGAAACTGAAATAGTTGAAAGACAAAGAGCACATAGGCAACAAAGAGATGAACATGATTTTCCGTTGCTTAGACCTTGAGAGTACCCAAGAACCGTTAGACCCTCTCAAGTGGTCAAGACAATGAAAAATTACTTTGACGGCCTAGGAGATCCTTATGATCATGTGTCCGAGTTCAAACAAGTGCTAAGAGTTGAACAGGTCAAGGACTTGTTCACCTAGCTCGAGGCATTTGTTTTGACTCTTAAGGGTACTGCCTTAGCTTGGTTTCAACCCCTGAATAGTCGTAACTATCGAGATATAGGTAAACTGTTAGAAAAATTCATTGTAGAGTTTTCCAAGAGTGGCATTAGGCATAACACATCATCCTTGATCCACAGGCTCAAGCAGACACCCCAAGAAACAATGCGACTTGCAGGAAGACGGTTCAGACAATACTTAGAAAGATGCCCTGCTCTAGAGTTACCCACACCAGCCAAACAAGTGGCTTTGTTTTTAGATGGCCTATTAAGCACCAAGTTAATATCATATGTGTACTTGAAAGAGCCTAGATCCATAGAAGAGTGTGTGCACATGTGCATAGAAGAGTTTTGACAATTTGGGTGAGGAATTGGAATTGTCAAAACTCTATGAGGATTCGGACAGTTCAACTAGTCATACCTCTAGAACCTCCATGGAGATAGATGAGATAACTGAGTAGGTTTCCAAGAAGCTAGGAGTTCAAAATAGACAAACACCAAGGATCACATCATTGAGGAAATGTTATACTTGTAGAGGAGACCACATGGCTAATGTTTGCCCAATGATGGATCAACCCCTAGGAAGCCCTAATGCTCCATATTGCATTATTGAGAGAAAATACACAAACCATACGGCTCAAGATTTTCCCTACAATAGGCAGGCTGTTAGACAAACTTATCAGCAACCTTACCAACAAGGTAGATATCAGAACCAATACCAACATCCATATTATAGACCACAACAAAAATATCATGCACCATATAGGCCACAACCAGTTCTAGGAAACCAACTGCCACCTCCTGCCAATGTGATTCCAGTTAAGTATGCAGTGGTAGAGGAAAACCCTAATAGAGCATTAGTGCCACTAACAACGTTGGTCTCAAAAAATGACTCTCATGCTCATAGTTTTGACTACTCCTATGAAGATAGTCCACAAGCTTATTACACATAGTCACCTGAGCATAGTGAGAAATTTTTTTATGAAAATTGTTTACAAGTCCGCCATAACACACCACTACCAAAACACCAGAAACCTAAGTCAACTCCAAAAATACATTATTCATGAGAAGATGTGTAGCTCAAGCGTAAGCACCACCTCCTTAACTTGTCAATCCGCGGAGACGTGAGGACCGGTATGGAGACCACGAGCAAGTGAAGGCACAAGTGTGTGAGTGAAAGCACACAAACATGCACACACATACACACACACACACACACGGTAAGATCAAAGAGAGGAACAATGGAAGGAATTTGATTGCAAAAGAGTTCTCTTACAAAAGCTCTACTCTCTAACAAGCTAACCTCAAAAATGAGCTCTCTAGCTCTTTTTATATTTTTTTGACTAGTTTTGTCCAGACCTAGTGTCCGGCCTAGTTAAAAATTAGGTTCCAAGGCTTATTTGAGGGCTCAAACGAAGTCTAAAAATTATGAAAATTGGTAGTATGATACTTCTAATACTCCTCAAGCTCAAGGACTCCTTGGCTTGAACAAAATGGAGTTACAAAAATATAAAATGGTCTTTACAATGGTTTTTAGTGATGAAAATCACTATTGTTGTAGGGGATTCTTCTGAAAATTTGACATACACTTCTTGGAGCTCCCTACTTGCTCCTTCTACTTGTGTGTCCACCTCTTAATGTGCTCTTGTGCTTTGTCCTTGACCTTCAGCTTCAACACTCCCCCCCCCTCTCGAGTCTGTCGTCCCTGACAGACCCTTGTTGTAATTGTTGTTCCATGTAGTGCTTTGAGAGGTAGTGTCTGTTCGGTAGGAACAAGAGCCGCCTTCCTTCCAAATGTGGCAGGGTTGGTTGTCCTGTTCTTCATTTGTCACTGAAAGCCTTTGGAAGTTGTTGTCCCTTAGTATGCGCTCCTTCCTTGGATTCCAGCATGATTGTGTCGTTGTGAGTCGCCATTGGTGGCCTCTAGATCTTGTTAAGATGATGTTCATAATAATCATGCCAAGTACCCATAATGACTGATGGGTAAGTGAGTTCGTGCATGGGTTGAGGAAAGTATGTGCCTCGTGCATGGCCTTGTAATGTAGCCCTATGCATGCTTACTTGGAAATTGCATTGGAAGAAGTATGGTGCAAAAATTGCGAGTCTTGAGCTAAGTGCTCAAGGGTATGCCGACGAAGAGGTTTCCTAATCTATTATGGTGTTTCCAGAGTAAAGATACTTACCATGGTGAAGGATCGATCGATGTTTATCTCCTTGTGTTGTACTCACGGCATTTGTGATGGACCATCAGCTAGTCTTTCATTGTCGATGAATGTGCGGGTGGATGGTTCACTGATGAAATTCTTTGAGTGAGTCGTCCTGTCTCCTCTTGTCAAAGCAACATTTGCCAAGTACTGAGAATTGAATTTCTTTATATTCCTTGACAAACGACATTGGGTAACTACACCAAGCTTAGTTTCACATATTCTCTTTAGTTCACCATAAGCAGGAGTCTTCTCATCCAGTATACATACAAAGATTTGCCAGTTACCAGAACTACCCCTTGCAGATATCTCCCTGGATGCTCTCTTACATGCAATAGTTAAGCATCACTTCAAGTTGCGGACCTTCAAGCTCTTCACTCCTACCATAGTAAGAGGAAACCATAGTTGTGGATGCCATGTTCATGCCAAGTTCTTGACATCTACGAGATAAGGCAGCAATTATATCATCTGCTAGCCGAGACACACTTCTATCCAAACTGAGAAATGCCCAGTAATCAACAGTTCCACCTTTAACCAAGCATGACTCATTCATGTTTCATGAGCCAAACCTGGGAACAAGTGCTTTCTCTCCCCTTTTTTTTGGAGGAACAATGTCACCAAACAAGAAGACAGATGTTAGTATCAGAAAAAATAGTTGACATATGTCAACGTGCTCTTGTGCATGGGACTCTCCAATGTGTCTATGCACGGCCCTGTAATGTGGCCCTATATGAATGCATACTTTGGAAATGCATAACCTGAATGGTGCAAAAGACAAGGTTGTGCAAGGAGCACATGGTTGTCGCTCGTCGAGCCTTTCGATGTTATTTGCGGAGGTTGATGCCGACCTTGGTGGAGGTATCCATTGAGTCTCGAACTGATGTAATCCTCCTTATTGGAGTCCATTTTAGAACATCATTTGGCACTGTAGAGGTCACTTTAGGCGTCTTCACTATGCACGGCCCTGTAATGTGGCCCTATATTAATGCATACTTTGGAAATGCATAACCTGAATGGTGCAAAAGACAGGGTTGTGCAAGGAGCACATGGTTGTCGCTCGTCGAGGCTTTCGCTGTTATTTGCGGAGGTTGATGCCGACCTTGGTGGAGGTATCCATTGAGTCTCGAACTGATGTAATCCTCCTTATTGGAGTCCATTTTAGAACATCATTTGGCAATGTAGAGGTCACTTCAGGCGTCTTCCTCTTTGGATGCTTTCTAAACTGTGGTATCCAGTGTGGTTGGTGCTTTGGTTCGGTGGAGGCTACTTGTACTTTTGGCTTCCAAACCCATATCCTTTTTGCATGTCTTCCTACTAATGTTGAAGAGCTGATTTGATCTTCCTTTGGTCTCTGTACGTGGTTCTTACCCTTTTCTCTTTTTGGCTTCTTTGTTGAGACCTTTTGCATGTGGGAGAACATAGGTTGTTGTGGATGTAAGAGCTTCTTAGGTACCCACATCTGTAATCGCCCTTGTTGAGCTGCAGCTAATTTCTTAGGCACCCAAACTTGTTGGATACCTTGTGATTGAGCTTGTCCGAGCTGCTTCCTTCGTCTTTTGGCCTGGTTGGCTTGCCTGGATGGGATTTGTGGGGGCAAGGCTGGTGGTTGCTCTCCTTTGCGTACCCAGATCTGCTTCATGCTCAGAACTGCTTTCTTATCGAATGGTGTCTTTCTATTTGATGTAGCAGTTGTCGTGAACGGTTGTGTTTGCTTGTGTGGTGGACTCACTACTGTGGCTACTTGATTCTTTGGAGAAGAAGAAAGATCCACCCGCCTTCAAACCTGGTCTTCCACGATTGACTCCTTCTGCATTATAGAGCTTTTGACACATACAACATCTTCTTCCATATGATTAGTCTTGGAAGAACTAAGAGAGTGTGTGGTGCCATGATCTAGGAGCATGCAGTTCTCTAATTCTAATGTAATGCATTGTTCATGTACCCAAACTTGAAGAATTTGACTTCTTAGGTTTAAGTTAACTGCATGGTCATAGATCCAATCTTGACCCAAGACAAGTGGTTCTGTAAGTCTCATCTTGACACACTAGCGCTTTGACTTTCATTGGAACATCTTGAAGGTAGATGGGAAGTTCCACCTCGCCCAAACAAGGGGTTTCCACACCTCCCAATCCTATGAGATAAGCTTCTACGGGATTGATGTTCAACTGCAAGTCTTGGTAGTAGGAAAGTCTAACTGCACTACTTGCTGCACCTGAGTCAATCAATGCTTTCACAGTCCTTGCACCCTTCCTTTGTCCTATCTCTATGGTCACAAAGGGTCTTCGGTCAATGACTTGAGAAGTCGCTATGCCTGACTTTTGGCACATATCCATGTGATATTTTGGGGCTTTTGAGTTGACATCTAGGCCTAGTCACCTTAACTTATTTCGCCTTATGCGCTCTCTAGCCTCTGCTTGTGCTTCTTCTCTCCCCCTTAACTCCTCTTCTTTTTGCTTCTTAGCAGTGTTGAGTTTTGTAACCATATCCTCTGTAAGAGGTTCTTGGTATAACTTGACTCTACATCCACTAATATAGTTGGGCAAGATATCACCTTCTAAAGTAGCCAATTGAACTGCACCGCTAGTGGAAATTCTGTTAATGATCATGGGTCCATATCCTCGTTTTTCCAACTTACGGGCATGTTGTTTTAGTGTGTAAACCAACACTAGATCTCCCTCTTTCAATCCTTTATCTTTGATGTGTGCATTAAAGTATGCCTTTTATCTTTTTTTTGCAGCATAGATGCCTGCCGCCGCTCGTAGCCTCGTCTCACCTAAGCGTTCCAGATCAAAGATCCTAGAGGACAAATCATGTCCATTCCACTCATGCTCTTGTGCTACCTTTAAAGCTGGGATTAGGAAATTCAATGGTAGCACAACATTCTGTCCAAAGACCATCTGAAATGGGGTGGCGTTGAGTACTATTTTGTAGGCAACTCGATAAGCCCAAACATCATGATGAAGTTGTTTGTCCCAATCAGAGAGTTTATTATTTACGAGTTTTGTCAATACATTATAGAGGATCTTATTGGTGCTCTCGGCTTGTCCATTAGCTTGTGGGTGATAAGGGGGAGACTTCTTATGTATCACCAAGAATTCTTAGAGAAGATTTTCAATGACTTCATTCAAGAAGTGTGTGCCTCTATCGCTCACCAACTCTATTGGTAGTCCATATCTCGTGAACACATTCTCGAATAAGAACTTAGCCGTAGTCTGAGCATCATTCTTTGTTGTGGCTTTCACTTCTACCCACTTGGTAAGGTAATCTGTGGCTACAATAATATACTCTGCATGGGAGTTTCTAGCTGGGGGGTTAATAGGACCTACAAAGTCTATACCCCATTTGGAGAATGCACGTCCTCCCATCATTGGCCTCAAAGGCATCTCATCTTTTCTAACTGGATATTGTGCACGTTGGCATGTGTCACATTTCTTCACATAGGTATGAGCATTCATATGAAGAGTGGGCCACCAAAGTCCTGAGAATAGAATGGTCTTGATTACTCGATCAGGACCGAAGTCTCCACCTGTGACACTGCTGTGTGCAGTTTCTAAGACTTTCAAATAGTCTGATTCATGAACGCACAGCCTTAAGTAAGCATCTTTGCCTCTTCGGTATAAGTTGTCTCCTACTAAGGCATAGCCTTGAGCCTCTTGCTCCATGCTTCGTCTTCTTGCTAGACTGGCCTCTTTGGGTAATCTTCCCGATCTCATAAACTCTACCAATGGAGCACTCCAATCTGGAATTAATGATACTTGATAAAGGGTCGCATGCTCCACTGGTGGTCTCTCTCTGCACATTGGACAATTCTTGATCCTCTCATGTATTTCTTTGTCCATGCTAGGCCAATACACTCCTAAACATTTCAAATTCTGTAATGTTCGTTGTTTAGAATAGTGATTTCCTAGCATTCCTTCATGGGCTTGTTGCAACCAACTACTATGTTCATCGTCCTCAACACAACAAGCTAATACACCCTCAGTATCTTGTTTGTACATGCTTCCTGCTAATATGTGATATTTTTGTGATTTTACAATTTCTTCTTGTGATGTTTTCACATTCTTATTTGCAGGGCCAAAGGTTAGGACTGGTACCAACTTATTTGCCCATTTAGGAACAACTTCTAAATTGAACAGATAAGCATCGGGTAATTCATCGGACACTCCGTGCGGTGACTCTCTTGAAGTGATGTGAGAAAGATGATCTGCCTGAAGGTGGGTTCTACCTTTCCTGACAACAACTTCAAAGTCATATTCCATTAGTAAGAGCAACCATCTTACTAAGCGTCCAGTATTGCAAGGTTTATTGACCAAATATAACAAATCTTGATGATCAGTGAAAACCTTGAACTTGTTTGCCAATAAATAGTGTCTAAACTTCTTCACAGCATATACCATGCCTAAGCCCTCTCGCTCAATTGTGGTATAGTTTCTTTCAGCTGTGGTGAGCTGTCTACTAGCATATGCTATGGGCAAATCTAAGTTTCCTTCTCCTGTGGGTTGTGCTAGCACACATCCTATGGCGTGATTGGATGCATCCACGTGGACATGGAATGGTTATTCCAATCAGGAGTGGTCAGTATTGGTGTTGTGCACAAACATTTCTTCAGTTCATTGAAAGAATTCTCGCATTCATCGTTCCACTCAAAATTAGACAACAAGGCATAAAGGGGTCTAGCTATGATCGCGTACATGTGGATAAACCTTCGGTAATATCCACAATGGCCCATAAAGGCTTGTACCTCTTTAACATTCCTTGGCCTTGGAAGCTCCGCTATGGCGCATACCTTATCTTCATCTGTTGAGATTCCATTCTTAGAAACAATATGACCTAAGATTTTACCTTGACGCACCATGAACACACACTTTTCTGGGTTCAGACACACTCGATATTCTCTACACTTGTTGAAGATTTGTCTGAGCTCAGGGATGTGAAATCGTCTTTCTTGGGAATGAGCACATAAATCATCCACATACACTTCTAAGCTCTTCCGCAAGAACTCTTTGAAGACATGACACATGAGCCTTTGGAATGTTGCAGGTGCATTGGTGAGCCCAAATGGCATCACACGAAATGCAAATATTCCCCACTCTGTGGCAAAAGCTGTTTTGTGTTGATCTTCTTGGGCAATGGCTACTTGATTGTAACCGAAAAATCCATTAAGGAAGCTATAAACTTCCTTGCCTGCAACACGCTCCAATAGGTGTTCCGTGATTGGAAGTGGATAACTATCTTTGATCGTAGCAGCATTAACTTTTTTAAGGTTAATACACATTCGCATATTTCCGTTCTTCTTGGGCACCAATACAATGGGGGACACCCATTTAGTATGCTCAATCTCATAGATGAATCCAGCTTCAATCAGCCTATCAATTTCTTCTTTTATTTTGGCTGCATATGTATCATTATATGTGTAGGGCTTCTATTTGGTGGGCTTTGCATCAACAGTCATGGGGATAGTATGAGAGCAAATTCTTGGATCTACCCCTTTCAAGTCTTTATAGTGCCACACAAACACATCCCTATATTCCCTTAATAGAGCTATGAGCTCCATTTCTTCTCTTGCACTTAGGTCATCTCCTATATATTGTTGGAAGTGAGGTAGGCCCTTAGGCTCATGTCACAGGTCCATGGTTCCATAGTTCCAAATATGTACAACATTAATTCTAGCAATCTTCCATATTGACAAAACATGAACATACCACAACTTACTGATAAAAATGATGAGACAAAGATAGAGAAAGAATAGACGACATGTGTAAGGTTTTACGTAAGCCATCGCTTACTCATAGTACCATATATACCAATGTTCAATGTACAATGTGGGAGCAAAATTCTCAACCACTCTATGTGATGAGAAATAGATGAATGAGTGAATGTACAATGTAACAAACATATTCAGATGTATGGGCAGTAATCTGAATATATATATATATATGAGATGTGTGACCTTATAGGTTATAGAAGAGTGAATATGAGTGACTGAAAGAGGAAGGATCAGTGTGAACAGAAATCCTCAAACTCATGTGAACACACCTTCTTAAACACCTCATAAAATATGCATAAAGCATATACATACTGATTCTCTTGTAGCTATGCCGAATAGGGCTCCTTCTGATATGAATGCCACGGCCTCCATAAACTTCAAGTAGTACCTGTAGCATAAAGAGAATATGTACCTGAATACTTAACATAAGATGTGAATCTTATGTTAACCACCATCTAATGTCTTTGAAGTAGCCCGACATCTTCTTGTAGAAGACAATCTTCAACCTAATATCTTCCTGTAGAAGATAATCTTCAAATACATCGTGTAGATGGGCGATCCTCACCATCAAGCTGCTAATGACCAAGTCTTCTTGCCATGAACAAGAGATGACCTCCTCTCCATGAGGTAGAGTGTGAGCACACCCTTCATCTTCTCCAAGAAGAATCACCAAGAAGAACTCCATAGCTGCTCCTCAACATGCTTCAAATTAGCACCATGGCTGCCCCATGTGCTAGAAGAAACACCACTTCTACTGAGGTCCAAGCTCTAGAAAGCTTGTGTTGATCCTAGGTGAAGGATACTCCAAGTGATCCCAAGCTTGTTCTTATATAGTAGTTCTTGATACCAATAAAGCACATAAAGCTATGCGATCGCACTTCTCCAAAAGCAAAAACGTGTTGCGAAAAAAACAAGTCCGTCCGCTGTCCGTTTTCGGCGCCATTTAGCTATTATGAAAAGCATGATATAAAAGAAGTTGCCGCGGGCTGTCGCCAAGGGGATTCGAACCCAGGTCATCATCGTGGGAGGCGAGTGTCTTATCCATTGCGCTAGGCGCTTTCGATGTATTAAGGATTAGTAAACAGTGATACATATTCTGTGATCGCTGTTGTGACTGCCCGCTACGGTTCGGATTGGAGAGTGCTATAAGAACATACATACTCATATATGTATTGTGAGCAATCCTGACCAATAGGAACATTGTTTTCCAACAATCCCCCTTGCAATGTCATATTGGTATAAACTGAACTGGATCTGCAAACTTTATAATCTGCAAATTATCACAAGCTTCAAATAGTCTGTCACAAGCTTCAAGCTTGTACTTCTGATACTTCAGAAAAAGTCTTCTTCAAAACTGAAATTGACTTTCCTTCAAAAAACCTGAACTTGTTGAATATGAACCATAATACTTGAGAAAATATGCAAACTAGATATCCAATAGTGTACACATCAAGCAATCACTGCTTGACAAAAAATATAGCATGAACTATCTCTGAACCTGCTATCTCCTGTCTTCAAAAACCTGAAAACATACACTGGGATCCACATGTTTGCATTTACCTTCCAAAAAAGGTTTCTCAATCGTACTTCTGCTGCGTCATGTAAATACACTAAACAAAATCAAGAACTGAATCCTGGAACCTGTGACTGTCAACTCACAACTTAGTGTATTATGAACACTGCTGGTTCATCTCTGACTGTACTCAAGTCAAATCAACTCAACTCAATTGAAATCAACTGAAATATGAGTCAAAAATCTATGATGTCATCGTGTCTTCATCCTTTAAATCCTTCATACCTTTTTCCTTCAGAACTTGGTATAAACATATATGTGCGCACTTTTGAAATATACCTCTCTGAAATATCAAGCTTCTCTTCAATAGAAATCTGGAACCTTCTCCTGAACAGGAACATCCTAACAGGAACTTTCTCCAAACATTCTCCTTCTTCCTTGTTCTTTCAAAGTTGTAACATAAAGAGAACCTGACAAAGGAAATATAGGAATACCTGTAGGTATGAATCTGCATTCTTTTACATATGGCTTGAAAATAAGTCTTCATGTTTCATCATCCCCTGGATGACTTAACACTAGTGTCCAATATTCTTCAAATATATCAAACTTTATGAAATGTGGAACGTCTTCCTTCATAAGTCTGATGTTCAGTGATCAATACCTGTATCTGAAACAAAATCTCTGAACCCTTTTTTTATTAGCACTGCAGTTGCTAATAACGTTCACTGTAGGTCTTCAGCTTCCCATATTGTAGAATAAGGTTAGCTGATAAAACCTTGCTGAAAGTTTTTTTTTAGGATTCATACCCTTCTGCACATAACAAGTATTTCTATCTTTTTGCAACACAAATCTGATAGAATCTGAATCTTTGACTTACTTCTCCAATGTTAAGAATCTTCACAAACAAAGGATAGACAACTGAATCATAAATACTCAAGATCATACAAGATCATACAAGATCAATGATCTCTCTTGTGTAGAATCTGCTCTTATCAAACCTTCATGACTGAATGTTTGATTTACTTCCTGAATGTCTCCAAGTGTCCATGCTTTTCAAAAAGTTGTCAAACTTTTCTACAAACAAAGCCTTTCCAAGAATCTGCAATTCTTACTTGAAACATAAGTGGACAAACTTCTCACCTTGAGAACTCCAAAAGCTGCAAGTTGATACTTCATAACTTTCATATTTTACCCGGGTGAAATGTGATAGTACCTGCTTGATTTTCTTTTGGCTAACTCCAGTTTTCAATCAAGTTATAGGATATGATGGAACACCTTTTTGAATACAAACATGTATCCAAAAGTCTAGACAATCATAAAAAGTAGATTCTTCAATTGACCGGTACATCAACAAGTCTGAATTTTTTGAAGTTTTCTGAAAGTACTGAATATGAGGTAACCTTTTCCAAACATAAAACCTCAACCCAAATCTTCAACATTTGCTACAAAAAACTCTTTTACCTCAAGAGTTAGATAAAGAAGAAATATACTTCTCTGCAACTTGTCATATACCAAGTAGCTCTGTATTGACACTCCAAGAATTCTTTGAGGGAACATATAAGCTGCCTGCTTAAAAGCTTCATAACTCATATACATATGAGTCAAAACATATATCTGCTGCTTTTCTTTCTCTCAATGCAATTCTTTGTCAAATCTACTAAACCATGACCAAGTGTAATGCAAAACAAGAAACTGCTTCTTCTTTAAACAAGATGTTCTCGTAGACTTGTCTTTGGATGTAGAGGATAATATAGGAAAAGTATATGGAAAATATATGAGAAAAGGAAGCCTTACTTTTCTTTTGGAAATGATGGACTTTCTTCTTCTGCATCTTTCTTCCACCTGATGATGTCAACATCTTCAAACTTCTCTTCCATACCTTTTGTTCTCTTCATCTTGAAGTAGCAAACACTCTTGACCTCTTCAAATGAACTTTTCTCTTCCTCTAGTGCTAAGAGTAAGAGATAAAACAAACATGTATACAAATGGAAGTTGAATATAGAAACATGTTTTATCATCACCTCATATCTTTGAATCAAAATGTTGTTTCAAATGTCTGAAATGACTAAATTCACCAATCTTTTGTCTGAATGATGAATCGCCCTTCTAGAGTTACCTTTTCTAGATACATTTGTACCTTGATATCCAACCAACTTACAACAGAAAATTGGCTGAAAAAACTCATCTCATCTCTGTGTTTGTCTTCTTAGATGAACTTTCTTGCCATGAAAGAGATTTCTAAAAAACTCTCTAGAAAAACCTCTAGATACCTGTTTTGATGTAGCTAATGCTTTAACTTTCAAATGATGAAAGCGTATAAAAGCAATCCTTGAATTTCTTCAAACCTCTTCATAACTGCTCTTCTAAGATATGACCTGCAAATGATAATCTGATAGTAGAAACTGATACCTGTGATTTGATGTTGATCTGATTTCTTCATCTTCTCTAAACCATTGTTCTTCCTTGAATTTGAAGTAGTCTTCTCTTCATCAAGTCTGGGTCTTCAAACAATACTTTTGTAAAGTATTTGCATACTCTTCAAAAATATTCGGCTGCTGTTGATCATCAACTTCATACTCCACACTGATGAATGTAACTGAAGTGTCTAATTCTCAAATCTCTACTCATCTAGATTAAGTGTGTATGTCAAATGTCAAATGTTAGAAGATGCTTTCAAATTATATGTTGTAAATCTGGAAGACTGGGAACCTGGGCTTATGAATGAGCCTTAATGCATTGATGCCAAAGATCTAAAGTTCTGAAACCAAAACCTTAGTGCTCTGATACCAAATGTTGGAAGTGAGGTAGGCCCTTAGGCTCATGTCACAGGTCCATGGTTCCATAGTTCCAAATATGTACAACATTAATTCTAGCAATCTTCCATATTGACAAAACATGAACATACCACAACTTACTGATAAAAATGATGAGACAAAGATAGAGAAAGAATAGACGACATGTATAAGGTTTTACGTAAGCCATCGCTTACTCATAGTACCATATATACCAATGTTCAATGTACAATGTGGGAGCAAAATTCTCAACCACTCTATGTGATGAGAAATAGATGAATGAGTGAATGTACAATGTAACAAACATATTCAGATGTATGGGCAGTAATCTGAATATATATATATATATGAGATGTGTGACCTTATAGGTTATAGAAGAGTGAATATGAGTGACTGAAAGAGGAAGGATCAGTGTGAACAGTGATACATATTCTGTGATCGCTGTTGTGACTGCCCGCTACGGTTCGGATTGGAGAGTGCTATAAGAACATACATACTCATATATGTATTGTGAGCAATCCTGACCAATAGGAACATTGTTTTCCAACATATATGTGCATCTCTCTTCGTTCTCTTCAATGGTCACTACAATTCTCTTGGTCTTTTCTTTATTATCATATGATTCTCCTATGATGGCCTCTCTCTTAGGCATTCGTACCAAAATTTTGCGGTCGTCAACTTCATATTTCTTGAAGTTTTCTGGTACTTCAAACAATGATTCCTCCTCTTCTTGTTTCACTGCTTTTCTTTTCTTTTTCTTTTGACTGCTCTCACTTCCATCCTTTGAATTTACCGTTTTAATGCTTGTGAGAGGTTCTTCTTTTTTCTGGTTAAACACGCCTACATCTTCTAAATAGTGCTTCTCTGAGTTAAAGCAACTATCCATCACAATGGACTCTAGATCATCGTCATTCTCTTCTTCTTCTATGACATCACTAGGGTCACATTCTTCTAGCAAGGGCTGACACATGAACACTGAAATGTCATAACCCTCCTCATCACAATGAGGTGTCCATTGTTCTTCATTGACAGCAATGTCCATGGTGGCTAAGTTTTCTGGCTAGCCATGAGGCTCAAATTCCTCGTCTGGAAAGATCATCGGTGTGTAGCCTGGGTCTCTAATTGGTCTATCTCCTGGTGAAGTTCCTTCTTCTCTCACCTTCAAGCGTTTTTCCTCTTCCTCTGCGACCTTGCACATCCACAAATGAGTATCTTCATGCAACCATGATGGATCAGGTGAACTTTCAGAATGCACAGAGATGGAATCTTCTTTCACTTTGTGGATAGTATTCCATTGTAGGGGTGGTACATCTCTGAAGGAGTAATCATTCAAATTGACCTTCGTGGTGACCCCTAAGTGTTGTAAGTACAAGGAGTTGGTTCCCCAATCCTGTACTACTTGCAATTGTCGTAGGAAGGGTCTTCCTAGGATCATCTCATAAACATTGTTTTTCTCAAAGTCACATATAGCAAATGTGTGCTCAAACTCTACACCACAAGTGGTTAGAGTTATCCCTTCTAGCAATCCTAGAGGTCTTTCAAAATGACCGTCGGCCATTTGAAGCTTCATTCTAGTTGGTCTTAATGTGGGTTTACCCCATTGCTTCCACAAGGAGGTGATCGCAATAGCAACACCAACACCTGAATCTATGATTGCTTTGGTTGTGTAACCTTGGTAGGTGATTGGATGATAAGTGTTACCTTCTTCACCCTCACACACATCCCCTATTTTTTCTAGAGGTATCTCTAGTACTTTTTGCTTAGAGCATGCTTTTGGCATATTGGAATCAAGTTCTGGAACCTGATCCTTCACATGATTCCATAGCTCAGGTTTTGCTTTAAGCAGCTCTTCTATAGTGAGATGACATTGAACCTTAGTGTTCTTCACGACATCAGTGTTCCTTGGGACCACCGAGTCTTCATGTCTGACCAGTATTGTGGGAGCTCTAATCTGAAGAGATTCAGATTCCCATGGACCTGGAAATTGAGGCAGTTCTTCTAAGGTATTAGATTGAAAATCTAACCTTTCGTCTTCTTGTTGCTCGACTTGATCTCCGTAAATGGATGGAATGTCTTGGGGAAATTGATAATGAAGATCATCAATCTCAGGAATAGGAGGGGAGTTACCCTTCTCCTTGGCCCATTTCTCTTCTTGGATTTCCCGCAAGAACTCTTGAGAGTACTATTGAATTGAAGGAGGTATTCCAACATCTGTGGAATTAGGAACGTATGTTCCCATTGGTGGAGAGCTTCTTCTCTCAAAAACTGGCTGAGCTTGTGGAGGTAGAGAAACTTGTGGTTTGTTTACCAATTGCTCTAATCTTTTTAGTAAGCCTTGGAAATGCAAATCTGTTTTGACAGAGTTTGTCTGATTGAACTTTTGACTAGTCTCAAGTATAGCTTGAGCTTGTTCTACCATTTTCATGCACATTTTCATTCGTTCAATCTCTAAATCTGCTCTAGGGTAACTCTTGTCTAGGTTTGCAACTGTTGGCCCTTGTTGAAGTCGAGCCTGGTAGGCCTTGAACATCATGTCTAAGCCTTCTGGGGTTGGATCTGCAAGAACAGACCCTGGCTACGATCTATTTACAATGGGTGGTGGGGTGGGATGAGGTGGAGTAGATGGAGTTTTGGCATGCGAGGGGTTTTGAGTTGCAATGTCTTCTATTTTTGTTTTTGCGTCCTTCAAGCTTTCTTCTAGTTTCGATAACTTTTTATTCCACTTGCGATTGGCCTTCTCTCTGGTATCCTTCCATGTTCTTGTTTTTCGCTTGTTAGGTTCTCCCGATTCACTCGACTCCGGTTGCTCTGCTGGTTTATCTTGTTTTAATGCTTGTGCCCTAGTAATTGCCAGTACAAGTGCCACATTACTGCTACTGGCACTTGATTCCGCCACTAAGCCTACCACATTAATGGGTGTAATCTTGGGTGCACTAGAGGGGTTTCTTGGACAATCTCTGGGGAGATGGTCTTTGCCACAATCATGACAAAAAGCTTGTATTGTGATAGCGTGTCCTTGACTCGGAGATGGTGGGTGGGGACAATCACGAAGGAAATGGTCACCCTGACATCTGAAACATGGTCCTCTAGGGGCTTGTGGTCTTACTTGTCTCAATTGGGGCCTAAAGTTAGCATTTGCGTACATGACATTGGAGTATTCTAGCTCCCAATTTTGTTCCATGGGTGGTGCCTCATATTGATACGGGTAAATCTCACTATGTTCAGGTGACTCTATGTAATAAGCATGCGGACTACCTTCATGGGAGTAGTCTGAGCTATGAGCAAGAGAGTCATTATCTGGTATCAATGGGGTTAGTGGCACCAATGCCCTATTTGGATTTTCCTCTCCCACAGCATACTTGACTGGAATCACGTTAGCAGGAGCTGGTGGTTGGTTTCCCAAGACTAGTTGTGGTCTATATTGTGCCTGATATTGCTGTTGTGGTCGATAATATGGCTGTTGGTATTGGTTCTGATACCTACCTTGTTGATAAGGTTGCTGATAAGTTTGTCTAACAGCCTGCCTATTGTAGGGACAATCTTGAGCCGTGTGGTTTGTGTATTTTCTCTCAATAGTGCAATATGGAGCATTCCTTTCTCTAATGTTTTGGTTTTGCATTGGGCATACGTTAGCCATGTGGTCGCCTCTGCAAGTATAACACCGATTCAATGGGGTGACTCTCTGTGTTTGTCTATTTTGGACTCCCAGCTTCTTGGCAACTTGCTCAGCTATCTCCTCTATTTCCGTGAAGATTTTTGAAGTATGACTAGTAGAACTATCCGAATCCTTCTAGAATGTGGACAATCCTAACTCCTCACCCAAGTTATCTTCTATGTCAATGCACGTCCGCACACACTCTTCTATGGATCTAAGCTCTTTCAAGTACACATATGATCTTAACTTTGTGCTCAGTAAGCCATCTAAGAACAAAGCCACTTGTTTGGCTGGTGTGGGTAACTCTGGAGGAGGGCACCTTTCGAGGTATTGTCTGAACCTTCTACCTGCTAGTCGCACTGTTTCTTGGGGTGTCTGCTTGAAACTATGGATCAAAGATGATGTGTTATGTCTGATACCACTCTTGGAAAATTCTATAATGAATTCGTCTAGCAGATGACCTATATCGTGATAGTTGCGACTACTCAATGGTTGAAACCAAGCCAAGGCAGTGCCCTTAAGAGTCAAACCAAATGCCTCGTACTGGGTGAATAAATCCTCAACAAGTTCAGCTCTTAACACTTGTTTGAACTCAAGCACATGATCATAAGGATCTCCTGATCCGTCAAAATAATTCTTCATTGCCTTGATCACTTGAGTGGGTCTAAGGGTTCTTGTGTGCTCTCGGGGTCTAGTCAATGGAAAATCATGTTCATCTCTTTGTTGCCTATGTGCTTGATGTCTCTCTCTTTCAGGTCTTTCATTTTCAAATCTTGCTCTATTTCTGCCCACCGTGTGTGCAAAACTTACCTCAGGTCTCTCTCTAGTTCTTTCTCTCTGGGCGTCATGAGCTTGGGATGATCCTACTCCTTGGAGGCCATGGGAAACATTGGATCTTGGTGGAGGGAAAATCAATTCACTCTTCCAAGTATATGCATGTCTATCGTGTTCTGTTACCAAGAACATCTTCTCTGATGTGTTATCCAGGTAGACAACTTTGCCTGGTATCTCTGGATCCTTGAACTCGTAGATGATGACTATGCCCAATTGGCTAGGTTGATCTGGCTTGAATCTCCAAAAGGCTTCCTCTGTTTCTCTATTCAAGAATAGTTCTATGCTTTTGTTATCTTGAGGAATCCAATCTGGAGTGATCACTCTGGTCAAAACTGACTTGCCCCTAGGAGTCTGGGGTCCTTGTCCTACATTTCCTTGTTCTAGGTCTCCTATCTCATTCTCAGGAATGATATTTCCAAACTCATCAGTCCTATCTAGTAGGTTGGTGACCACATACATGGTTCCTTCCTTATCAATGTATGAACCCTCTTCGAACTTGACCACCCGGTGTTCAAGTCCAAAGGGTTGATCTAGATTTTTGAGTTGGACCACTGATCGCCTCAGACCATCCTCATAGATGCGAGCACCTAATCGGTTGGTCCGAATATATTCCAATTGTGTCTTATAGGGACCTTCTGGTGTTTGTAGATGGGCAGTTCCTGAGCCACCTGCAGGTTTCCCCATGCTAAAAGACATTTCTGAATCACTTGTGTCAGAGTTTAGTACGTAAGGACCACCACTTAGTTGTTGTGCCCAAGACTTAGCTGTATGGTTGACACTAGACTGAGAAGATCTAATGCTTTGTCTATCCTTGCCTAGGTGTCTACCAGATCTCAAGTTCATAAGCTTTGGTTAAGAGTCCAAAATTTCCCCTCGGTATGGTTCAAACAACCTTTGGAGTCCCCTTGGGTTCTAGGTCCCACCTGAAGGTCAACTTCAAATTATCCTATCTGAAAATCAACGCATTATTCTTATAAAAACAGTTGAGACCGTGTAGGATTCAAAACGAGCTTTCCAACGAGCTATAGAGCTCAAAAAATGGACTTTGGATGAAAAAGTTATGTCAAATCAGGCTCCTGGGGGTCAAAACAGGCAAATAGGACTTTTTGGAAAAAATCGCGATTTTGTGAAATCAAGAGAATCGCGATTGTGTGAAATCAGAGAATCGAGATTGTGTGAAATCAGAGAATTGCGATTGTGTGAAATCAGAGAATCGCGATTGTGTGAAATCAGAGAATCGCGATTGTGTACCTTGAGAATCGTGTTTTCACAAAATCGTGTTTTTGGCTGAAAATTGTGATTTGTGAGAATCGCGATTTTAAGCAGAGAATCGTGTTTTTGAGAATTGCAATTTTGAGCAGAGAATCGTGTTTTTGAAAATCGCGATTGGCAACAGAGAATCGTGTTTTCACAGAATCGTGTTTTTCACAAAATCGTGTTTTTGCTGAAAATCGTGATTTGTGAGAGTCGCGATTTTGAGTAGAGAATCGTGTTTTTGAGAATCGCGATTTTGAGCAGAGAATCGTATTTTCATAGAATTGTATTTTCATAGAATCGTCTTTTCACAGAATCGTGTGAAATCAGAGAATCGCGATTTTGTACCTTGAAAATCATGTTTTCACAAAATCGTGTTTTCACAAAATCGTGTTTTGAAAATCGCGATTTTGTCTCAGAATCGTGGTTTTCAGAAATTTAGAGAATCGCGATTTTGAGCACAACCACAGAATCGTGTTTTCTCAGAATCGTGTTTTTTTTGGCTCAAAATCGTGATTTATGAGAATCGTGATTTTGAGCACAACCACAGAATCGCGATTCTGAGAATGACCACAGAATCGTGTTATTTTCAAAAGGCTTTTAGGCGGGAAACAGAGAATCATGATTTAAAAAAAAAATTTGAATTTTCAAAGAATCGCGATTTTCATCACAGAATTGTGTTTTTTGGCGGGAACTTCGAATTTGTGAGCGTCGAGCAATGGCGAGCTCCATATGTGCAGAAAATCATGAAAAAACACAGCGCTTGCACTCTCTTGCACTTCCTAACTCCTCCTCGCACAATAATGCATGAAAGATGGTATGAAAATGATGAAAATGCACTAAAAAACAAGAAATTTCTATGAAGAAGAAGATGGAAGAAGATGGAGATGGTGATGATGATGAAGATGAAGAAGAAAAATCAGAAAATGAACAAAAATGACAGTTTTTTTACCTTCCAACGTTGCAAATCTACGATCTTACCATCACAACGCTCGTCCTCGAAGCTCTCTCCCCGGCAACGTCACCAAAATTTGGTGTAGCTCAAGCGTAAGCACCACCTCCTTTACTTGTCAATCCGCGGAGACGTGAGGACCGGTATGGAGACCACGAGCAAGTGAAGGCACAAGTGTGTGAGTGAAAGCACACAAACATGCAAACACATACACACACACACACGCACACACGGTAAGATCAAAGAGAGGAACAATGGAAGGACTTTGATTGCAAAAGAGTTCTCTTACAAAAGCTCTACTCTCTAACAAGCTAACCTCAAAAATGAGCTCTCTAGCTCTTTTTATAGTTTTTTGACTAGTTTTGGCCCTGTCCAGACCTAGTGTCTGGCCTAGTTAAAAATTAGGTTCCAAGGCTTATTTGAGGGCTCAAACGAAGTCTAAAAATTATGAAAATTGGTAGTATGATACTTCTAATACTCCTCAAGCTCAAGGACTCCTTGGCTTGAACAAAATGAAGTTACAAAAATAGAAAATGGTATTTACAATGGTTTTTAGCGATGAAAATCACTATTGTTGTAGGGGATTCTTCTGAAAATTTGACATACACTTCTTGGAGCTCCCTACTTGCTCCTTCTACTTGTGTGTCCACCTCTTAATGTGCTCCTGTGCTTTGTCCTTGACCTTCAGCTTCAACAAGATGGATCATAACTACAATGAGAGTTAAATGCACATTCTTCATTCTAAACAAGATTAGCATAATTTGTTTTAGGAAACCAATCCTAGCCTAGTGCAAATGTAGGACCTAGCCTTGTTCTCTATAGTGGATTGAGATCTTTTCAAGAGCATCTTGACACGTGAAAATTCTAATCTTCTTCTCTTCCAAGAGTTTGCCATTAGAAAGCATTAAAACATTCCTATTCAGATTTATGTGTGTGTGTATATATAAGAACCAATCTTTTAGTGAGATAGATCACCTTCCAAATGTCTAGTTACCTTACATTAGATTGACTTTCCGAGGTATCAAATCAATTCCCATCTTGATGGATATAGAATAATGACTTTCCTCCCTTGAATATTTCGATCTTTGTTTATCTCTTTCCACGAATAGGATTTTCAAGTGCTATCTCAACCATTCACTTTTACTAAAACAATTTTTTCCATACTATCTAGTGGGTACTAGGCTAAGCAATGAAAATCAAATCTCTGAGATTACATCAAAAAAACTTTTCAAGAATTCAAAAATGAATTATACCTAGATCCAAATCTCCAATCTTAGAATAACCACTCTATGGAAATATATTCCAAACACTTTTTTCCAACTAAGGAAAAACTTATCTCTGATGATTACATCATATGCTCCTTATAGTGCCCATTTCTAGTGATTCTTTTTTTCTAATGAGAAGTGATTCTCATGCATTATGAGCTCTTTCTCTTGGCCATAGAAGAAGAGTTCTCAAAGGGAGATAATCTCCATTGTCCCATACCAAGGGTTCTTGTCTCCAATCCATGAAAATAGATTTTCAATAAACAAGGCATATATCAAAGATGGAATCCAATAAAATAGCCCATGAGGTGGATTCTCATGAATCCCATATCCTTTTCACTAAGTTATTTTATTCTGCATATAATATGGCATGTTTTTGGATATCCCAAGTATTCCAATCCTAATTAGCATATACAAACTCTATGTCTAACTACTCCCAAATTCCTTTATTCCTTGGCTACCTCAACTCTTATAATCTAGGAATCTATGCTCTAAATAAAGAGCTATTCACTTGAGCTATATAAGCACCTACCATGTTGGAGTTTGAGATTTGCGGAAGCACACAAACAACAAATAAGGAAGAATAGGAATCTTGCAGCACAATACAATATAGAATGCATTACCAAGTGAATGTAAAAAGATAAGTGACCCGTTAGGGTTATAGGCATATATAAAGGTCGAGGAAAAAACCTCCTAAAGAGGGAAAAAAGTGCACCGATGGTGCTAAGTGCTGTCACATAAATCACTACCAAAATATATCAACAATTCCCTTATGGTACTGATGCGCTGAACAACACGCTGACACTCATGTATTAGGAAGTCCCAAGCTATTTGGAAAGAGAACAAGCCACAAAAGGAAGTAAATCCAACGCTTTGTGAAAATCTTTAGACTTCTACCTATGCAGAGCCTTTGTGAAAAGATTTGTAATATTATCCTATGTTGGCACATAACCCAATTTGATCTCTCTCATAAGGAACCTCTCCTATTATATGAGAGCTTCTCTGAGAGAGGTATGAATGTTCCCTTAGCTCAGATGCCATATAGGCTCTCACATGAATGCCAAGTGGCACTCGTGTGGGAAGCCATATAGTCTCTCAAAGATGGAAGCTAGAGGATTATAGTTTGGAATGCATGGTTGGGTGGCAACTCATCATCAATCTCCATGTGTGTCATGTTCGATCATCCACCTCATACATTGCCTCAAACTCTCTATAGAACCAATCCAGAAATTGGGAGGGGTCATTAAATCCAACGTACATCAAGAAGGTATTTGGAGTATTCTTCCCAGTTTTTTCTTGAGTTTGGAGACATAAAGCAAAAGAATTCAAGCTAGTGAGATGGATACAAGCATACAACTATATAATTTGGGACGTGGAGTTTGATTAAGGGCAATAAAAATAGGTGAAAGACCTTTGGAGCACACTCTTTGAAGTTTCCAATGTAGCTCCTTGTTGAATAATTCAATTACCTTCCCACGTTAACATGAGGAACTTCTCTAAGCCATAGCTTGACACTCCAAGATCTGATCATAATGATTTTGGTCATGTTTTAAAGCTACAAAATCCCTTGACTATGCTTCAGTAGATACTAGGCAATCTTTTTTGCCTCCTTTTTAATCATTCGGCATCCAAATTGACTTTTGTCACTTGTCTTGGCATCATAGCTTCCATTTCTAGGTGTTGGTCCACTTATATTTGACTAGTGAGGATTGGCGAGTGCATCAATTTTTCTAAGTTTTGGTGTTTTGAGCTATTGCCATTTGCTTTTAGCATCATTCTCTTTGGTTTTTGGTGGTAAGAGCCCTCTTAGACCAAGTGCTCATTTTGAGTTTCTGTTTGGGTCAAGCGAGGAGTGCAGATCAAAGCCTTGATGCTAGGAAGATGTTGGGAATTGAACTCACGACCTCCCGGTTAGGAGTGCGATGGGCTAACCACTTGCCCCAAAAGCCATGGTTGAGGATTACTTCCTAATCCTCTCTCTTAAGGCGTGGTTCAACCATCTCCTACTAGGATTATTTGACATTCCTTCCCCCTTAGACTAAGCATTGTCCTCAATGCTCACTTGTGGACCCTTCTAACTCTTGGACCCACTTTCCATGCATGAGTGCTTCCACCAACCTCAAACTCCAGCACATGGACCAAATTTGGACCTATCCCACCCTCTGTGGGTGCCCAAATGCCCATGCACCTTCATCCAAGGCCAGTTTCACACTCACCACGGATAAGCGCTTTTTCCAAGTGCCCACGAATGAGGCGCGAACCTCTATCTCGCCCAATTTCTCAACTAGGCTCTGATACCAGTGTTGGGACTTGAACTCACGACCTCCCGGTTAGGAGTGCGATGGGCTAACCACTTGCCCCAAAAGCCATGGTTGAGGATTACTTCCTAATCCTCTCTCTTAAGGCGTGGTTCAACCATCTCCTACTAGGATTATTTGACAGAAGATCACTTCAAATTAGCTTCGAAAAGCTTGTATTGTATTAAGGAACTATTCTAGTGTTATTCTTCTCTCTTTCTTGCTTTATAAATTCCATTTGTTTTAAACACTCTAGTTAATTAAATAGGGGGAGGAAACATGGAAGCTAAGGAAGAACAACCTTTAGAATATACTTCTCCACCTAGGGAGAAGAATGTAGAGGATTTAGACCATAGAATGCAAGAGGTACAAAAAGAACAAGACGTAGAACAAAAGGTTGAGCAAGAAGAGGAATATTCCTATGTGGAGCTTCATGATGAATTTGTCTCACACAAACAATTTCACAAAGCTCAAAGACCAAACCCTTAGGCTAGAGATGGCCATTGGTAGCATGAACTCTCTAATAGAACAACTTATGACTCAGATGATCTCACTAGAGACTCAGGTTACCTCTTTCCTAGCTAGGAAGGAAAGAGGAATTTCATTGGAACCGGCTAGGATGGATGTTCCCTTTTCTAGCAAACATAAAGGAGAGAGTTCTAGGGAGACTTCCCTCTTGAAAGGCCTCAAGCCACCAACCTTTACGAGGGATGATTGTAAGAGGAATAAGGATGGGATCTACACTTTCTTGCACAAGTGGAATGACCTACGTCAGTTAAAGGGCACCCCACTTGAGTATTATGTGCTAGAAGCAATTCTCTCACTAGACCCATGTTCTTATAAGTGGTGGATGAGTCTCAAGGAGGAAAATTCTATCCCTATGGACTAGATTTAGTTTGAAATTATTTTCTTGAAAGATTTTATTCTTGAGAATGAGGAAGAGAGGAATTGGGATGACTCAGATAGGATTAGACAAAGAGATATACCTTTGTCTATTTACATATCCCACTATAGAGAGATCATACTAAAGCTTAAGGGTTTATATGAATTTTAGAAGACCATAGGGTTTATTAGGGGATTAGACAAAGCCACTAAGAGAAGAAACACACCTAAGAATTTTTAGAAGGTGATCAAACACGTTCAGATCTATGAGGACCATAACCATCCTCAATACACTCCTATGGAGATGGATTAGCCCCTTAAACCTATTACTACAACTAAGTTTAAGAAAAAGTAATCATGGGGGAAAACAAAGTGTTTATAAAGAAACAAAGATCACAAGGGCCCAAGTTACCTACTGAGCAATATGAGAGGGACAAGAGAGAAAACTTTTATTTTAGGTGTTTGTCTTCTAACCATGCACAATGCAACTGTGCACTTAGGAATGGGGAAAAACGAAGGGAGGACCAAGGAATATTATGGCCCCTCATAAGGGCAAAAAGGTGATCCACCTAATGCAAAAACTTCCTATACATGGAAGCTCTAGCTACAAGGAAGTGGAAGTGATGCACGAGGACATAGAATGCACATGTTGTTTGACACAGTCATTGTGGTCACCTCTATTTGGAACACATGAACTAGTTAAACTTCATGGCAGTTTATATGGGACCACTCTTAGAGTCATGATAGATGACTTTACCACACATAACTTCATAAACTATGCTCTGTTCAAGAGGTTAAAGATTCCCCAACAACCCACTACACATAAGTACATAGTATCTATGATGCAAGGGGAAGACAAGAGGATATGGGATACTATGGTATCCATTTTGGAAGTCTAGATACATGGATATACTGACCATGTAGACTTCCAAATCATGAATATGGAGATCACAACTCTTGTTTTAGGAAGAGGGTGGCTATGGGGGTTGAGAAATACACTTAAACACAGTTATCAAAAGAACACTCTTGAAATGATAGAGAATGGAAGTAAATTTTGTATTCAAGGGGAGAGAGAGAGAGATGTACCTAGTTCACCTCTCATCTCATATTTAGATTTGTATAGTCTTTGTCATTCTAAGCATGTACATGAGATCTTTTTGTTGTATACTCATGATCTCCAGCATTGTATAGAAACTTTATTTGATGTATATTTTCATACTTGTAACGTAAATATGGATATGATTTTCTATTATATTGACCATGCCATTGAGGTAGGTACTAAAACTAACCCTATTTGTAAGCCACCTTATAGGCTTAGTGTTTCTTAGCATGAGGAGGTAGAGAAGCAATTTCAGAACTATCTAGATAGAGGCTTCATTAGACCTAGTAACTCACCTTGGGCATCACCAATGCTCCTAGTTAACAAGAAAGATGGCTTTGTGAGACTTTGTATAGATTATAGGGCATTGAACAAAGTAAAGATCAAAAACAGGTTTTGAATGCCTAGGTTGGAAGACATATTTGATCAGTTACATCAAGCTAGGTATTTTACCAAGATTGATCTTGTGTCAAGTTATCATCAGATTAGGATTAGGGTAGAGGATGTTCCTAAAACTACCTTTAGGACTAGATATGGGGACTAAGAGTTCTTGGTGATGCCTTTTGGTCTCAACAATGCTCCTTCCACTTTCATGAAGCTCATGAATAGTGTATTACACCCATGTCTAGGGTGAATTGTAGTAGATTTTCTGGATGATATTCTAATCTATAGTAGATTAGAACGGGAACAGTTGGGACACTTGAGGAAAGTATTCCAAGTGTTGAGGGAAAAATCACTATTTGCCAAGGATTCAAAGTGTGAATTTTTAAAAATAGAGGTTAGATCTCTTGGGCATATAGTCTCCCATAATAGAATCTAGATGGATCATGAGAAAGTACGGGCTATTATGGAATGGCCACATCCCAAAAACCTAGAAGAGGTACATATCTTCCTAGATTTATTAGGATTCTATCAAAGATTCATTAGGAGTCATGCCAAAATTTTTGTCCTGATGATGGAACAACTTAAAGGAAAAGGGAAAAAATTTCAATGGGGAAACGAACAGAAGGAAAATATGGAAAAATTAAAGGTAGCAATTGCTATAGCTCCACTTTTCCATATGGAAGATCTCAATAAACCCTTTGTGGTTGAGACTAACATGAGTGATTTTTGTTGAGGAATCACTCATAAATTTGACATACAGACAGATATAAAAGAAAAAGAAAAGAAGCGGAATCTTCAGAAAATCAAAAGCGTCATTTGTACAGCGTGCGAAATCAGTCCGTTAACTAGATTCAAGAATTGTACGAGTAACAGAGCAATAAACCGCGGTGTGTGCATAATGGGCGCATAATGCGCGCATAACGTGAATTAAAGAATGAGAGCATGGAAGAGCGCAGAAGAAAAGTGTATATATACACCAAGGATTGAAGGACTCGAATGATGAGAAGAAGAGGATTATGAGAGATCACGTATGAGTGAAGAGAGAGTGAGAAGTTCTCAGAAGACGCCATAGATCGTGTATGTATAGATGAATAACAGAAACCTGGAATGTCAGGTATTCATCTGAGAGGGATGGTAATAAGAAACTACTTAGTGTAAGAGAGTTTCTACAACTTGAGCAAGAAGAGGCCAAGCTTGTTTGTACACATCTTCTCTAATAGAAAACACATGTTCATGTGGAAGTTTGCGCGTTCTGTTCGCATGTGAAGAATCTGAAGTTTTTTCGTGTTACAATAGAGAGTTCGTTAACCATTAACAGTTACAGTTCGTTACTAAAAGTTTCTCTCAGTACTCTCTCAGTAAACGAATGTCTCGGTCAAAGATATCTCAGTAAACGCATTTTCGGTCAGTTATAGTTTTCTCAGAAAGCAATTTTTTGGTAGAACAACGAAGTATATCTCGCAGTAGAATTCGAAGCTTTGTATGAGAGATAGCTCATCTTGTAGCTAGACGTCTCTACTTTAAGCTGATCACAGTTTCTGGTGGAATGGATATGTACACAGAGTACAAAGTCTAACCGGAAAGTGGCACTTCAGAACTGTGAAGTTTTCCTTAAGAAGTTCATTCAGTGAAGGAAGTTCACGTATCACTTCCTTACTTCACATAATTCATTTGAAGTAATCACGAGCAGAATCAAAGTTCATTCTGGTGATATTCCGGTAAAATTTTCGATGACGTCCTAGTGACAGTCCGGTGAAGTTCGGGTGGAATTCAAGTCGCAGTTTAACACAGTTAAGCGATAGTAATCCTGCTAAGCTACTGTTAATTACAGAGGTGCTCTATATCACTTTAGCTTAGCTCTCTATTCGGCGGCGCGGCAATTTCCGCAGGCCTGACAAGGTTCAAGCCTTTGCTGTGACGATCATCATCAGCGATATCTGAGCGAAAGTTATCGCCCACAATTGGTATCAGAGCCAAAAGACTCTCAAAGGCAACCTAAAGCAAACAAGAAGATCATGGAAGATCATGTCCAAATTGATAAGCTCGATAGAGATAATTATCCCGCGTGGGTAATGCGTATGGAAGCCTTACTTATGAGTAAGGACTTAATGATGTATGTGACCGGAGAAGAAAAGAAGCCGACCTTCGAAGATGATAGCCAACCGGAAAAAGAAGAGTTAGAAGCTTTGAAGCTGTGGCAGAATAAGGATGCAACGGCAAGAGCCTACATTTACAACACTGTTTCAGATCATCTACTACCGCACATTAGAGGTCTGGAGAAAGCCGAGGACATATGGAGCGCATTGGAAGACCACTTCCAAAATACTACGAAAGCTAGAAAGGCTAGCTTATGGTCCGAGTTCACAACGTTCAAAAATAAGCCGAGTCAAAGCATTAGTGACTACGTCACTAAAATGAAGGATCTAGCAGATAGTCTTGGATCCATAAAAGAAGATGTCGAAAATCACAGATTGATAGCGCAACTGCTAACAGGGTTGAGAGGAGATGAAAGGTGGAAACCTTTCGTACTCTCAACTGAAATTTCTTTAAATCACTTTGTACCAGATTTAAATCAATTGCTTGGTTTGATGCTCACATATGAGCAAGATCTGAAAGGAGATGGAGACAAAGGACAAAGCTCTGCAATGTACATGAAGAACAAGAAGAAAGACAAAGGAAAGTCAAAAGATGAAGAAGAGTCAAGTGCTCAGGCTTATTATGCTAGAGGTAAAGGCACCGGCAAAGCAAGAGGCTTTGGAAGAGGAAGAAGTAGTCAGAATACCAACAAGAAAGCTTGCTGGATTTGTGGACTAAGTAATCATCTGGCGCATGACTGTTGGCACAACCAACAGGGATCAAATCAAAATCAGAACAGTAATAACAGAGGCAGAAGCGGAAGATATCAAGGTAACTTCCAAAAGGGTAGACATAATCAAAGAGGAGGTTACGGTAGAGGTGGAACAAGGAGTTGGGGACAGGGCCAATCCTACAACACCACCTACAACAACTACACAAATGACGCACAGAATGAAAGTCATACATCATTGATGATGAACTCAATCAGCACATTTGATAACGAAGATCTAAAGGTATTTTACATTGACTCTGAATGTTCTAATCACTTGTCAGGAAACATAGAACTGATGTCAGAACTGGAAAAAGGACGTTTGAGTCACACTGTTCAAACAAGTGACAATACAAGACATAACGTACATTCAATTGGAAAGGTGAAATGTAAGAGTGGAGCAGATTTGCTAACCAATGTTTTGTATGTTCCAACAATACCGAAAAATCTGGTTAGTGTGGGACAGATAGTCGAGAAAGGTTTTCAGGTCAGATTTACAAACAAAGGAGTATTTGTAGAAGATCCCGAGAATGGATATAATCAGATCGTCTCTGGTAAGAAAGAAGGAAGACTCTTTACTTTAAGAGTACAAGGGAACATTGGCCAAGCGTTGCTCACATATGATGAAAAGGTGATTACAGAACTTGATCTCTGGCACAAGAGATTAGGTCATTTCAATGAAAAAAGAATCAAAGCTATGATAGCGAATCAGTCTGTACTGGGATTACCGAACGTACAGAACCAACATATGATTCACAAATGTGAAGCTTGTCAGATGGGAAAAGCCCACAGGTTACCTTTCCAGAAGAAAGGATTCAAACATGATGGTGTGCTAGAACTCATACATACAGATGTATGGGGACCAACAAAAGAAGGATCAATCAGCGGATCAAGGTATTATGTCCTTTTCATTGATGATGCAACAAGATGGATAACTCTTTATGTTTTGAAAGAAAAATCAGAAGTGTTTGGAGCTTTCAGACATTTTCATGCATATGATGAAAGACTCACAGGTCGAAAGCTTAAAAGATTGAGGTTTGATGGAGGTGGAGAATACTTCTCCCGGGAGTTCAATGATTACCTTTGGAATGCAGGTATCAAGAGAGAAATAACCTGTAGATATACACCACAACAAAACAGTGTAGCAGAAAGAAGGAACCGAACTCTAGTCGAGTTTGCACGAGCTATGCTGAAAGAAAAGAATTGTCCAGATTATCTTTGGGCTGAAGCCGTAAATACAGCTACATACTTGGTAAACAGATTACTGTGTACAGCGTTAGAAGGAATGACCCCGTATGAAGCCTGGTGGGGAAAGAAGCTTACACTTGATCATTGTAAAGTGTTTGGATCAGTCGCTTATGCCTATATACCGTCTCAATTGAGACATAAGCTTGAACCAAAAGCAGAGAAATATGTGTTCATCAGATATGATGAAAAGCAGATGGGTTACATGTTATGGAGTCCTCTAACCAAACAATTTACTGTTTCCAGAGATGTAACATTTGATGAACAGAAAAGCTGGTATGCAGATTAGAGTCATACAGCTGAAGAATTTGAAGAAGAGATAAAAAGAAAGGAGAAAGGTAAATCAATCGTACAGGTGAATAAAGATGAAGATTATATGCAGGCAAGTACGTCCAGGACCGGATCAGGTATGAGAAACGAAGATGAAAAAGTGTATTCAAATACACATGAAGAGTTTGAACCAAGAAGGTCAAACACGAATAGAAGACAATCGGAAAGGTACTCATATGATACATCGTATATAACTCAGAAAGATTATGCATATATGGTCAAAGATGATGATGAACCTCAGAGCTATGATGAAGCTAAAGGCAAGAAGCAATGGGAAGAAGCAATGGAAGAAGAATTCAGCGCACTGGAAGAGAACAAGACATGGGAGCTTGTTCCTTAACCAAATGGTAAGAAAGTAATCGGAAACAAATGGGTTTTCAAAGTTAAGAAACTTGCAGATGGAAGGATAGCCAGACATAAAGCGAGACTGGTTATCAAGGGCTATGCTCAGACGCATGGCATAGACTATGACGAGACGTTTAGTCCGGTAGCAAAGATGTCAACCATAAGGACAGTGATCGCTATAGCAGCATCAAAAGGATGGAAGCTAAGTCAACTAGATATAAAGAATGCATTCCTGAATGGATATATATCAGACGAAGTCTACATGGAACAACCAGAAGGTTTCGTAAATTCCAGATACCCAAAACATGTGTGCAGACTAAGAAAAGCACTTTATGGACTGAAGCAAGCTCCAAGAGCTTGGAACTACAGACTTGTGAAGTATCTCAATGAACTTGGATACCAAAGTTCGAAGGTAGATGCAAGTCTACTCATCAAAAGAACAGAAGAAGGAATGATCTACATTTACATTTATGTAGACGACATAATAATTACAGGTACCTCAGATGCAGGAATCACAGAGGTAAAGAAATTGCTCGAAAAGGAATTCAAAATCAGTGACCTGGGAAAGTTATCATACTTTCTAGGTATGGAAATCACATATACAGATCATGGTGTATATGTTACGCAAAAAGGGTATCTCCTAAGCTTACTGAAGAAGTTCAACATGGAGAATTGCAGAGAAGCTTCAACACCTCTTGAAGTAAATCATAAACTCAATAAATATGATGGTACATAGTTCAAAGATATGAAGAAGTATGAGTCGTTAGTAGGAAGCTTAATTTACGCTACGCTAACAAGACCGGATCTCAGCTATCCGGTGGGAGTTCTTTCACAGTTTATGCATTGTCCGACAGATCAACATTGGGTTGCAGGACAAAGAGTTCTTAGATATATCAAAAGAACTATAAAGGAAGGATTATATTATCCTTTTACATAAGATATAAAGCTGAAAGCATTCAGTGACTCTGACTGGGCAGGAAGTCAAGATGACAGAAGATCGACACATGGGTATATGATATACCTAGGAGATAAGCTGGTAAGCTGGTGTTCAAAGAAGCAACACACAATAGCTTTATCGTCAACAGAAGCCGAATACAAAGGACTCATAGAAGCCGCGAAAGAAGTAATATGGATGCAGACCTTGCTCAAAAGCATGGGGATTGATCAAGGTATACCAATTATACATGGAGACAATATGAGCTTGCTGTATCTTGCAGCAAACCCAGTGTTTCACGCAAGAACAAAGCACATAGAAATTCAGTATCACTTCCTGAGGGAAAAGGTGATGGAGAAGGAGATAGAAATAGTCTACACTCCTACGAAAGATCAGATAGCAGATATCTTGACAAAAAGCTTGGATGGAACAAAGACAAACAGATTCAAAGAAATGGCAGGTATAAAAGAAAGAAAGATATATGAAAGACCGGAAGAGGTCAAATTAGTGATTGAGGGGGAGCTGTTGAGGAATCACTCACGAATTTGACATACACACAAATATAAAAGAAAAAGAACAGAAGCGGAATCTTCAGAAAATCAAAAGCATCATTTGTACAGCGTGCGAAATCAGTCCGTTAACTAGATTCAAGGATTGTACGAGTAACAGAGCAATAAACCGCGGTGTGCGCATAATGGGCGCATAATGCGCGCATAACGTGAATTAAAGAATGAGAGCGTGGAAGAGCGCAGAAGAAAAGTGTATATATACACCAAGGATTGAAGGACTCGGATGATGAGAAGAAGAGGATTATGAGAGATCGCGTATGAGTGAAGAGAGAGTGAGAAGTTCTCAGAAGACGCCATAGATCACGTATGTACAGATGAATAACAGAAACTTGGAATGTCAGGTATTCATCTGAGAGGGATGGTAATAAGAAACTACTCAGTGTAAGAGAGTTTCTACAATTTGAGCAAGAAGAGGCCAAGCTTGTTTGTACACACCTTCTCTAATAGAAAACACATGTTCATGTGGAAGTTTGCACGTTCTGTTCGCATGTGAAGAATCTGAAGTTTTTTCGTGTTACAGTAGAGAGTTCGTTAACCATTAACAGTTACAGTTCATTACTAAACGTGTCTCTCGGTACTCTCTCAATAAACGAATGTCTCGGTCAAAGATATCTCAGTAAACGCATTTTCGGTCAGTTATAGTTTTCTCAGAAAGCAATTTTTCGGTAGAACAACGAAGTATATCTCGCAGTAGAATTCAAAGCTTTGTATGAGAGATAGCTCATCTTGTAGCTAGACGTCTCTACTTTAAGCTGATCACAGTTTCTGGTGGAATGGATATGTACACAGAGTACAAAGTCTAACCGCAAAGTGGCACTTCAGAACTATGAAGTTTTCCTTAAGAAGTTCATTCAGTGAAGGAAGTTCACGTATCACTTCCTTACTTCACATAATTCATTTGAAGTAATCACGAGCAGAATCAAATTTCATTCCGGTGATATTCCGGTAAATTTTTCAATGACGTCCCAGTGAGAGTCCGGTGAAGTTTGGGTGGAATTCAAGTCGTAGTTTAACACAGTTAAGCGATAGTAATCCTGCTAAGCTACTGTTGATTAGAGAGGTGCTCTATATCACTTTAGCTTAGCTCTCTATTCGGCGGTGCGGCAATTTCCGCAGGCCTGACAAGGTTCAAGCCTTTGCCATGACGACCATCATCAGCGATATCTGAGCGAAAGTTATCGCCCACAATTTTGCTATAGGAGTGGTTTTAGTTTAGGATGGTGGACTATCGACTTTTGAGAGAAAGAAGCTAGAACCTACTCAGAAGAATTACTTAGTCTATGGGAAGGATTTGTATGCAATAGGCCATGCTTTGAAGAAGTGGCATCATTATTGATATGGTGCTAAAGTTACAATAGTGTTTGATCAAGATAGCATTAAGTGGCTCTCTAATCAAATTGACCTTAAAGGTCATAAGGCCCAATGGGCAGAGACCTGTTGGGAGTTTTATTATGATCTTATGTATAGGAAGGGAAAGTTTAATATAGTGGTTGACTTGCTGCCAATGAATTGAGTTTTACTTAGATCACTAGTGAGCTAATTGAGTCCATTAGAGGGAAATTTAAGCTTAATCCTACATATTCCTAGATTTGGAAAGCCATAGAGAAAGGGGATCATGATACATAGGTTCCCAATGAGGATGGAATATTGATGGGTATTTCAGAAGGATTCAAGTGGAAGAATTATTGTATCCATGGTGGATCTCTATTACATAAAGGTAAGGTGTGTCTCCTTGTAGATTTTGAGATGAGATGGCACATTTTGTATGTGTCATGACACACCTAGTGCTGAACACCCAGGAGTTAACAAGACTTATGATCTTGTTAAGAGGTAGTTTTATTGGTTTGGACTTCATATAGACATCCTATAGTATGTGCTTAAGTGCACTAAATGTTAGTTCAATAAAGCGATAAGATTGAGGATTGGGGGACTACTCCATCCAGTGGATATTCCCAGTGGGAAGTGGGAGAGTATCTCCATGGTTTTATAGTAGGAATACCTAAGTCAGAGAGAGGGCACGACTCAATCTGGGTAATTGTGTATAGGTTAACCAAAATGGCTAGGTTTATATTGATACATAGTACACTGAAGATGCCTAAGTTGGCTAGGTTACTTATGGAGAACTTATACTAATTATATAGTCTTCCTTTAGACCTAGTTTCTTATTGGAATAGGAAATTCAGTAGCCACTTTTGGAGAGAAGTCTTTAAAATTTTGGATTTGAAAATTATCATGAGTACGGTTGAGCATCCATAGTCAGATGGGCAAATAGAGAGGGTGAACCAAATCCTAGAGGATATGGTTAGAGCATATGTGAAACAAAGGCAAATTAATTGGGAAGAGTGCTTATCTAAAATAGAGTTTGCATATAATAGTGCCCACTCTTCCATTGGGCATAGTCCACTTATGCTTATGTATGGGTTTCAGCCAAGATCTCCTTACGTGCTAAGGATAACATTAGGAGAGCTCAGGATAGAGCGAAAGCCTATGCTGACCCTCAAAGGAGAGATGTCAACTTTGAGGTAGGGGAGCAATTCTATCTTAGAGTTCTATCTAGGTCTCAAACCCTAAATATGAGACCTTGTCATGAACAATGTATGTTTGTAATAGACTCAAATGTTTGGTACTTTGATAGTGGTACAACCAAACATATTACCTCAGAGTGTAGTTTCTTCAGTTCACTTGAGTTTACCTGTATAGGGAATATTGTCACATGCACCAACAAATCCTCCTATCCTATAATGGGAGTTGATAGAATCATTTTGACAACTACTGATCGTAGTTCTTTCACATTGTTAGATGTTTTGTATGTGTCAGGGATCAAAATATGCTGTCGGTTGTATAAACTCATAGACTCTGCAAAATATGTGAATGATTCAGCCTTGTGGTTTTGTGCAGAAAGAGCATGAAAACAAAGTGTGCACATTGAAGGTTGAAGCAAGCATCGTGTGCTTGGTATGAAAAGATACATGCCTACTTGATTCCACATGGTCTTGAGAATAGTCCAATGGATGGAACCTTATATGTTAAGTGTGAAGCTGATGTACTTATGATCATTCTTGAGTATGTTGATGACATGTTGGTCACTGGTCCAAATGAGAAACATACTGCTGATTTTAAGGCTGATTTGCATGCCTCTTTTGAGATGTCAGATTTGGGACATTTGCATCATTATTTGGGGATTCAGTCTATGCAAGTTGATGGGGAAATAATTTTGTATCAAAGAAAGTATACTAACACATTATTACAATGTTTTGGCCTTGAAGATTGCAAACCTATCACCACTCCTATGGAAAGAGGTTCATAGTTGAATCTTCATGATGTTCAAGATGTGTTTGATGTTGTTCTCTAGTAGTAGGCTATTGACGACTTAAGTAAATATCTATCCTTAATTTTAAACAAGATTACTTGACTCTATTTTAGGTGTAGAGGTCTTTGCAATAACCATTCTAGCCTCTTACTTCTTTGCCTCTTTTGCAACCACTTTAGAAAAAGTCTTTATAACATGATTATTTCCCTTATAATATTTGCAAGACTATTTCTGGGCAACCAAACATATTACCTTGCAACACAATTTCTTAAGTTCACTTGAGTGTGTCCCTACATGAAATACTAGCACATGTGCTCACAACTCTTCTTATTTTGTAACGGGAGTCAGTAAGAACATTTTGACTACTGTTGATGGCAGTTGCTTCATATTTTCATATGCTTTGTATGTGCAAGGGATCAATACAAATATAATGTTAGTTTCAACAGTAGCCAAGATTTTCTTGGTTGTCAAGTTTGTTGAGGAAAATAAACACTTCATGGTATCTCAAATGGTGATGTTATTATTGCTTCTGGCATTTTATGTCATGGGCTGTATAAGCTCATAGGCTTTGAAAAAACTGTGAATGGTTTAGTACGTGTAGTTCAAGGTTCTCCGGCTATCTTAGATTGAAAGCTTTGGAATGCAAGCTTTGGTCATCTAGATTTTGCTAGTTGGCTTCAACACCCAAATTAGCCATAAGGCATCTCAGCCACACACACTCAATGGTCGTTGTGAAAGATGCCCTATACTTAGTCTCACAACTAGAAGTAGCTACAGTAGGCTGCTTCTTGCTCAACCAAGATATGCATGAGCTACCAAGCATGAAGCAAAAACCACTTGTGGACACACAAGTGTCATAGAAAGTAGCCTAGTCAGAGTTAGAGAAAGCATGTAAATATAGCGCTAGTGATCCCTCCTTGGGATCAAACAATCCAAGTAGCCAAATACCACTCAAATAGCGAAAGATGTGCTTAACTGCACGCCAATGCTTGGCACTTGGGTGATGCATGAACTTGCTCATCTATGAGATAGGAAACTGAATATAAGGCAAAATTAAGCATAAGTAAATCAAGCATCCAATAGCCTAATGATAGAGAACAACATCAAATGCATCTCCAACATCATGAAGACTCAACCGTATACCTATTTCCATAGGATTGGCAATAGGTTTGTAGTCTTCAAGGCCAAAATGCTGCAATAATATGTAAATATATTTTGTTTGACACAAAGCTATTACACCATCAACTTGCATAAATTGAATGCCCAAATAATAATGCAAATGCCCCAAAATCTGACATCTCAAGTGAAGCATGCAAACTTGAAAATCAGCAATATGCTTCTCATTAGGACCACGTAGCAGCATGTCATCAACATAGACAACAATGATCAGGAGCACATTATTTGCACGCTTAACATATAAGGTGCTCTCAGTTGGACTGTTCTCAAAACCATGTGCAACCAAGTAGGCATGTATCTTTTCATACCAAGCACATGGTGCTTACTGCAAAGCATATGATGCCTTTTTCAACTTGCACAATTTTCTTTCATTCCCTTTTGTGCACAAAACCACGGGGCTGAAAAACATACACTTCTTCATGTAATTCACCATTCAAAAATGCAATTTGAATGTCCAATTGATGTACATTTCAACCATGATGAGCTGCAAGTACACACATGCTATGAAGAGTATTCATTCAACATGCGAGAGCAAAGGTCTCATCAAAATCAATGCCTCTTTCTTGAGCATAACCTTTTGCAACAAGCCTAGCCTTATACCTGTCAATTCTTCCATCAGGCTTACACTTCAACTTGTATACCCACTTAGTTAGCTGACTTCCTTCTCTCTCCCCTCCATCCATCAAGAAATTGTTGAAGTGTGGAAGGAGGCATTCGCCTCTTGCTCGTCCCCAGCCAAGAGCTGGAGATGTGGGATCAAAAAGTCGAGGCAGATCATGATAAGAGCTAGGAAGATTGTCCAAACTATTCCATGTGCTCATAGAGAGACTCTATATCATAGATTCTAGAGACTTGAGGAGGAAGTGAACAAAGGAAAAACTCAATCCTAGAAGGGTCTACGAAAAATCAGAGTGCTGCTGAGATACGAGGAAGAAATACAACTGAAAACTTGCAAATATTATTTAAGTAGTGGTGGGATGGCAAAGCCGACAAACCCACTAAAGAGATGTGCAGCATCCTTAAAAGGAAACAAAACAAAGAATTGATCCCCCTATTGCTTGACTCATATGGTGATGTATGCAATACGAAAGAAGAAAATTTCAAAATCATTGAAGAGCACTTTATGAGACTCCTGGGGATCTCGAGCCCCTCTCCCACCATAGACGAAACTGCATGGCAGCCATCTCTAGGGTATCCTCTCAGAGGATCCCACACAACCTTCACTCCCTGCTTGACGCCCCTATCTTGGATGAATAAATAATTGAAGTCATTAATGCCCTCCCCAGTGGGAAAAGGCCAGGGCTGAACGGACTCACTAATGAGTTCTTTAAGTCCTTCAAGTTGGTCATTGCCACCCCTCTTCGCTTGGTATGGAAGGAGGTGCTCGAGTTTGGTGCACTTCCGACATGTCTCAACAATGGCATCATCAATTTAATCCACAAAAGGGGAAAAGAATAGAATCGAGAAATGGCATCCAATTATGATGCTTCAAACGAGATATAAAATCATTGCTAAATTCATAGGCAATAGAATTTCCAGCCATCTGAGAGCATGGTTAAGAAAGGACCAAAAAGGTTTCATCAAAGGTAGGTAAAATTTTGGAAGCCATTATAGATATTTGGGAAGGTCTCTACTTCGCAAACGAGTCAAGACAAGATGTGGTCTTTCTCAAGATTGACTATCGCATGCACCAACAACTCCTCTTATCCTGTCATGGGAGTTGGTAAGATCATTTTGACTACTGCTGATGGTATTTCTTTCACTTTCTTAGATGCTTTATTTGTGCTAGGGATCAAGAAGAATGTGTTATCAGTTTTGGCTTTAGCCAAGATTGGCTTGGTTGTGAACTTTGTTGATGACATATGTACAATTCATGATCTGTTAAATGGTGACATGATTATTGCTTCTGGCATTTTATCTCATGGGCTGTATAAGCTCATAGATTATGAAAAATCTGTGAACGATTTAGCATGTGCAGTACATGATTCTCAGGCTATGTCACATGCAAAGCTTTGGCATGCACGCTTTGGTCATTTGAATTTTACTAGTTTGTTACACCTCCAGAAATATGAAATGGTGTCCTCCTTGCCCAAAGTTGATTCACTCGGTAAACATTAATGTGAAGGTTGTATTTTGGGCAAAATGCAACATTCCTTATTTCCAAAAGATGGTTCAGTCCGAGCTATGCAAAAATTGCAGCTTGTTCACAGTGATGCCTCTAGTCCTATGCAGACTCCCTATTTTGGAAATTATCTTTACTTCATGAATTTCATTGATGAATTTTTGATGCATGCATGGGTATATCCATTGAAAGCAAAGTATGAAGTATTTATGTGCTTCAAACAGTTTTTTGTTTTGGTTGAAAATCTATCACCATGTAAAATGGGCACCTCCGTTCTGATGGAGGGGGAATATATGTCTTCTGACTTTAATGCATTTTTGGCTGAATGTGGGATAAAACATTAGTGTACGGTGTCATATACACCTCAATAGAATAGAGTTGCTGAATGAAAGAACAAGTCACTCATGGAGATGGCAAGGTGTGTGGTCAAGAGTCAAGCTTTACCACATAGTTTTTGGCTTGAGGCTCTTATGTGTGCATCATATGTACTTAACAGGTGTCCCACTAATGCATTGCAGTCTATCACTCCATATGAGGCTTGGCATGGTGAAAAGCCATCTGTTGCTCATTTGCATGTTTTATCTGGTTTATGCATTAGTGCTTGAACAACATCGCAGAAAATTGGATGATAAAGCAATAAAATGTATTTTTGTTGGGTACAATTTTGAAAGTAAAGGCTATCGTCTATATCATCCACAAACTAAATGCATTCTGGCTAGCCGTGATGTTGTTTTTGTGGAAGATGCTATTTAGCCATTGCTTTCATGTACTAAGGAGACATTTATTAGCTCCAGAGACATGTATGATACTTTGCTGCCTCTTTTTATAGGTGGAGAGTCTAGCTTTGGTCCTAATGAGGCAATTCCTCAACCTTTGTAGGTTCCATGTGATGATGCACATCATTAAAATTCGTGGATTTGTTAGATAGAAAAGTAACTACTTCATTGACGTTTCCTTCAAGCTTCAATTCTGAACTTATTTACTTCAGACTTTACACTACTGCATTTGTTTACAGTTAGATAATCTTTCTGTTACTTAACTGTGTCAAAACTATGTTTTGAACTCACCGAAATTTCACCGGAACTTCACTAGACTATTACCGGAATGTCACCGTAATCTTACCAGAATCTTACCGGAATCAACTGCAATTCTGTTTGTAATTACTTCAAATGATTGTTGATGAAGTAAGGAAGAAATACCTGAGTTTCCTTCAGTAAATGAACTCTTTTTGAAGTTTAAGAAAAAACTTCACCAGTTCTGGATGCCTTTTTACGGTGAGACTTTGTACTGTGTACTTGTCCCGTTTCACAAAACTCTTTTGATCAACTTATAGTTGAGACTCCTAGCTTCAAGATGAGCTATCACTCATGAAAATCTTTACACTGTGTTACGAGATCTAACTCTCAGAAGTACCGGAAAATGTTTACTGAGAAAACTGTAACTGTTAACTAACTTTTACAGTAACATGAAATTACTCAGATTTCTTCACATACAAAGAATGCGCTCAATCTTCCACATGAACATGTGTTTTCTATTAGAGAAGATGTGTACAAAATAGCTTGGCCTCACTTTGCTCATAGCTATGGAAAACTCTCCTACTCTGAGTAGTTATTCCTGACCATCTCTCTCAGATGAATACCCGACAATTCAGGTTCTATTATTCATCTCTACATACGCAATCTCTGGCGTCTTCTATATCACGATCCTCAGTTTCTATATGTGCTCTTCTCACCTCTCATATATTCCGGTTCTATGCTCTCTCTTATATACATTTTGATCCGAGATTCAAACTCGTAATTCTGGAAGTTTCTAGACCTTATATTACAGGCGTGAATTTGTCCCTTCACTAAGGCTTGATTTTCATGAATGTTTTGTTTCTGCTTCTCTTTGTCTTTATGTCTCTCTGTATGTCAAATTTGTGAGTGATTCTTCAACAACTCCCCCTCAATCACTAATTTGCATTCTCTGATCTTTCATATATTCTTCTTTTCTTTTATACCTGCCATTTCTTTGAATCTGCTTGTCTTTACTCCATCCAAGCTCTTTGTCAAAATATCTGCAATCTGATCTTTTGTAGGAGTGAATACTAATTCAATCTCCTTCTCCATTACCTTTTCCCTCAGGAAATGATATTGAATCTCTATGTGTTTTGTTCTTGCATGAAATACTGGATTTGCTGCAAGATACAACGAGCTCATATTATCTCCATGTATGATAGGTATACCTTGATCAATACCCATGCTTTTGAACAAGGTCTTCATCCATATCACTTCTTTCGCTGCCTCCACAAGTCCTTTATATTCTGCTTCAGTTGACAATAAAGCCACTGTGTGTTGCTTCTTTGAACACCAGCTTACAAGCTTATCTCCTAGGTATATCATATACCCATGTGTTGACCTCCTGTCATCTTGACTTCCTGCCCAGTCTGAGTCACTATATGCTCTCAGCTTTATATCTGATGTATAAGGATAATATAATCCTTTCTTTATAGTTCTTTTGATATGTCTAAGAACTCTTTGTCCTGCAACCCAATGTTGATCCTTTGGACAATGCATGAACTATGAGAGAACTCCCACTGCATAACTAAGATCCGGTCTTATTAGCGTAGCATAAATCAAGCTTCCCACTAACGACTGATACTTCCTCATATCTTTGAAATCTGCACCACCATATTTGCTGAGTTTATGATTTACTTCAAGTGGTGTTGAAGCTTCTCTGCAATTCTCCATGTTAAACTTCTTCAGTAAGTTTAGGAGATACCTTTCTTGTGAAACATATACACCATGATCTGTATATGTAACTTCCATTCCAAGAAAATATGATAATTTTCGTAGATCACTAATCTTGAAATCTTTTTCAAGCAATCTCTTTACCTCTTTGATTCCTTCATCTGAGGTTCCTGTGATTATTATGTCATCTACATAAATACAAATGTAGATCATACCTTCATCTGTTCTCTTAACGAGTAGACTTGCATCTGCCTTCGAACTTTGGTATCCAAGGTCATTAAGATACTTCACAAGTCTGTAATTCCAAGCTCTTGGAGCTTGCTTCAATCCATAGAGATCTCTTCTTAATCTACAAACATGATCTGGGTAACTGGAACTTACAAACCCTTCAGGTTGTTCCATGTAAACTTCATCTGATATATATCCATTCAAAAATGCATTCTTTATATCAAGCTGACTTAGCTTCCATCCTTTTGATGCTGCTATAGCAATCAATGTCCTTATGGTTGACATCTTTGCCACCGGACTAAACATCTCATCATAATCTACGCCATGCATCTGAGCATAGCCTTTGACCACCAGTCTAGCTTTGTATCTGGCTATCCTTCCATCAGCAAGTTTTTTAACTTTGTAAACCCATTTATTTCCAATCACTTTCTTACCATTTGGTTTTGGAACAAGTTCCCAAGTCTTGTTCTCTTCCAGCGCATTGAACTCCTCCTTCATTGCTTCTTCCCATTGTTTCTTACCTTTTGCTTCACCGTAATTTTGAGGTTCTTCATCTTTCTTTACTAAGTAAGCATAATTTTTCTAAGTCAAATAAGAAGTGTCATAGGAATACCTTGTTGGTTGTTTCCTTACTCTGTTTGATCTTCTTAGCTCATATTCTTCATGTGTATCTGAATACACATCTTCATCACATCTTGGTTCATCCTCGTTTCTCATACCTGATCCAATCCTGGACGTACTTGCCTGCATATGATCTTCATCTCCATTCACCTGCATATGTGTTTTTCTGAAAGGCTTCGCACTTGTGAATCATATGTTGATTCTTCATATTTGGTAATCCTCTCACGGATTGTTTCTCCACCATAGTTTTGATTCCTGTTTCATTAAAATGTCCTAACCTCTTATGCCAGAGGTCTAGCTCTGTAAATACCTCATCACCATGTGTGATCAAGGCTTGACCAACATTCCCTTGTACTTTCAGAGTAAAAAGTCTACCTTCCTTTTTACCATGAACAATCTGATTGTATCCATTCTCTGGATCTTCAACAAATAATCCTTCATTTGTAAACCTGACTTGAAAACCTTTTTCTACGATCTGACCCACGCTGATCAGATTCTTCGAAATTGTTGGAACATACAAAACATTCGTTAGTAGGTCAGCTCCATTCTTACACTTTACCTTTCCAATTGACCTTACATTATGTTTTGTGTTATCACCTGTCTGTACTGTATGATTTGAAATACCTCCTTCAAGTTTTGATAACAATTCTATATTTCCTGACAAATGATTTGAACAAACAGAGTCAATATAGAATACCTTGAGGTCTTCATTTTCTGACACACTTATCGAGTTCATCATCAACGTCGTATGATCATCATTCTGCGTATCATTCGCATAGTTGTAGTAGGTAGTGTTGTGAGACTGATTCTGTCCCCAACTTCTTGCTCCACCTCTACCATATCCGCCTCTTTGGCTTTGTCTACCTCTTTGATATCTTCCACTTCTGCCTCTACTGTTATTATTCTGATTCTGACTTGATCCTTGAGAATTATGCCAACAATCATGAGCCAAATGATTGCTTAATCCATAGATCCAACAAGTCTTCTTTTTGTTAGTCTGATTACCTCTTCCTTTACCTCTTTTTCTGACGTTACCTCTTACTCTTGTATAATTTGTTTGAGCAGTCATTTCTTCTTCATCTTTTTCTGTAACTTTATCACCTTTCTTCTTATTCTTTGCATACATAGCAGAACTATGTCCTTTTTCTCCATCTGTCTTCAAATCTTGCTCAAACGTTAGCATTAGTCCAAGCAACTGATTTAAATCTGGTACAAAATGATTTAAAGAAAGTTCAGTTGAGAGTATGAAAGGTTTCCATCTTTCATCTCCTCTCAAACCTGCAAGCACTTGCGCTATTAACCTGTGGTCTTCGATATCTTCATTAATTGATCCAAGATTGTCCGCCAAGTCTTTCATCTTAGTGACATAATCACTAATGCTTTGACTTTGCTTTTTCTTGAACGTTGTAAACTCTGACCATAAGCTAGCCTTTCTAGCTTTCGTCGTATTTTGGAAATGATCTTCCAATGCACTCCATATGTCTTCCGCTTTCTCGAGACCTCTAATATGCGGTAATAGATGATCTATAACGGTATTGTAGATATAAGCTCTTGCCGTTGCATCTTTCTTCTGCCACAACTTCAAGGCTTCTAACTCTTCTTTCTTCGGTTGACTGTCGTCTTCGAAATTTGGCTTCTTTTCTTCTCCTGTCACATATATCATTAAGTTTTTACTCATAAGTAAGGCTTCCATGCGCATTACCCATGCGGGATAATTATCTCTATCCAATTTGTCAATAGAGATATGATCTGCCATAATCTTCTTGATTCTGTTACTTCCAGTGAGTGTAATGTTAAAAGGTTTTACCTTTTACAAACCTTTACCCTTGAGAATTACTTCAAAATGTTTCTCGTTTGTTGTTGATCATCTCAGCTTTCACCTTTCTTGTGAAAGTTCTTCGAATTCTCTTGTGTCTTTACTTCCGTTTCTACTTCTGAGAAACCTTTTCTGCTCTTCAGAACCTTTCTGCTCTGATACCACTTGTTGATGTCGTGACAAAAGCTTATTCATTAACAAGACTGCGGAAAATTTCCACGACTCAACTAGAACTAAGCTAGAGTGATATTAGAACACCTCTATAATCATCAGTAGCTTAGCAACCTTCTGAAACTGAAAACTTTATAATTGTATTTAGTGAAAACTGAAAATTCACTTTACAGAAAGCTTCGCGTTTCCTTCAAGCTTCAATTCCGAACTTATTTACTTCAGACTTTACACTACTGCATTTGTTTACAGTTAGATAATCTTTCCGTTACTTAACTATGTCAAAACTATGTTTTGAACTCACCAAAATTTCACCGGAACTTCACCAGACTATTACCGGAATCTCACCGTAATCTTATCGGAATCTTACCGAAATCAACTGCAATTTTGTTTGTAATTACTTCAAATGATTGTTGATGAAGTAAGGAAGTAATACCTGAGCTTCCTTCAGTAAATGAACTCCTTTTGAAGTTTAAGAAAAAACTTCACCAGTTATGGATGCCTTTTTACGGTCAGACTTTGTACTGTGTACTTGTCCCGTTTCACAAAACTCTTTTGATCAACTTATAGTTGAGACTTCTAGCTTCAAGTTGAGCTATCACTCATGAAAATCTTTACACTGTGTTACGAGATCTAACTCTCAGAAGTGCCGGAAAGTGTTTACTGAGAAAACTGTAACTGTTAACTAACTTTCACAGTAACATGAAATTACTCAGATTTCTTCACATACAAAGAATGCACTCAATCTTCCACATGAACATGTGTTTTCTATTAGAGAAGATGTGTACAAAATAGCTTGGCCTCACTTTGCTCATAGCTATGGAAAACTCTCCTACTCTGAGTAGTTTTTCCTTACCATCTCTCTCAGATGAATACCCGACAATTCAGGTTCTATTATTCATCTCTACATACGCAATCTCTGGCGTCTTCTATATCACTATCCTCAGTTTCTATATGCTCTCTTCTCACCTCTCATATATTCCGGTTCTATGCTCCCTCTTATATACATTTTGATCCGAGATTCAAACTCATAATTCTGGAAGTTTCTACACCTTATATTATAGGCGTGAATTTTTCCCTTCACTAAGGCTTGATTTTCCTGAATGTTTTGTTTCTGCTTCTCTTTGTCTTTATGTCTGTCTGTATGTCAAATTTGTGAGTGATTCTTCAACAAGCTCTCCATTGCCATGGTGTAAGAGTGTGAGGTCTACATTGTAGTCTACACTACTCTCCATCATTAGGCTATGATTGTCAAGCCTATGATCTCGTACAACATTGTTCATTAATACAATACATCTACATTGTTCATCTATGGTCTCTATGTTATAGTCATTAATATATGTCAACTTGTGCTGCTCATATCTTAGTCAATTCTCCACCATTTTCAATGATCTATAGCTTGTTGCTATCAAATTTTAGTTATCTACATGATCACAAATTTTGAAGCAAATCCATTTAGCCAGTTTGGAGAAAAGCTCATTGAAGCACTCACTGGTCAAACTTTGCAGAGGTCCTAAAAAATGGGGGGTAATGATTCTATTGCTAAATTGATTGCTCTATGTATAGTGCATCATTTCAAGTGATTCCACTTGGAATCATTATCTTACTAAGCTAATTTGATACCTCTAAAAGGAAGTCTTCTAATTCCTACTATACTGGTAGCACTGAGCAACAAGCAGTAGGTGTTTGATAAAAAATAGAAGGTTTTCTTTGATCCTTCTATTTGGAAGTAGTTTGTTTTGATTCAATCCTTTCTCACATCATTTCCAAAGTACATAGGCACTTGTATAGTGTCATTGGAAAGCTAAGAGGGCCCACAACTCAAGTCTAAAGCTACTAAGGGTTGGTACTAAGCAGGATTTGGCGGTACCTACTCATTTCTTAGAGTGTCCATCCATCTATCCCAACAGTGGTATTAGAGTAAAGTTAAGGTAAAATGGGAGAGGGTTTTCCTTCTTGCATTGATAAATTGGACAGGAAAAACTATCAAGCATGGTCTTTGAGGATGAAGACATACTTGCAAGGAAGGAGCCTCTATGGATACATCTCACGAGATGAGGAGATGCCCATATTTAGAAGCAAAAGACAACCTACAAGAGAGGAGCATGAAAGACTCAACACATGGTGTGCTAAGGATGCATTAGCAAGGTCCTACTTACTTAACTCAATCTCTGATTTTCTTCTTCCACATATTAGGAACTATAAGACATCCCAAGAGACTTGGGAAACATTGTCTTCATATTTCTCTTCCAACACAAGGGCTAGGAAGAACCAATTGTTGATTGAGTTTACCACTCAAAGAAAGCAACCTAAGCAAGGTACCTCAGAATATGTGACCAAAGTCAAAGATGTAGCAGATCAATTGGCAAGCACAGAAGAAGAAATTGAAGAGGAGCAGATTGTAAGACAAGTAATCAATGGTATTAAAGCTGATGACAAATGGGAGAACTTCACAACTGCCATGGACTTGTACATGGACATGCAGATTCCAGAACTTACCACACTCATGGGGCAACTATTTACCCATGAAGCCAAGCTCAACAAGAATGGAGATTCATCAAGAGGTAATAGCTCTTCTGCCCTATACACTGATAAAAGTAAATCCAAAGAGAAAGGGAAGAACAAAAAGGTTGAAGATGAAGGAACTACCTCCCAAGACAACTATGTAGGGAGAGGTAGAACCTGAAGAGGAAGGGGCAGAGGAGGTAAGCAAGGTAGGGGGAGACCCTATAACTCCTCACCATGCAATATTTGTGGTTTATCAAATCATACTACAGATGAGTGTTTCAAGAACTTCAAGAATCAGAGAGGTAGAGGATATCAAAGAGGTGGATATACACAATCAAGAGGAAGATTCAATCACCATCAAGGATACAACAAAAACTACAACAACAACTACAATAGCAACTACCAATGAGGTTACAAATCAAGGAAAGATTACAACAACTACACAGAGGAGCAAGAAGATTCTCTTCTGATTATGAACATGACTTCAAAACCAGGTATAAATGATGACCATCTCTTCTACATTGACTCAAGATGCTCAAACCATGTGGCAGGCAATGTAGCTCTTCTCTCTGACCTTGAGGAACCAAAGGGTAAGCATCAGGTACAAACAAGTGATGACACCAAGCACTCAGTGATTAAAGTAGGGAATCTTAAGACCTCTGATGGAAACAAGAATCTGTTGAGTAGGGTTCTATATTTACCTACAGTTACCAAGAATCTAATGAGTGTTGGACAGTGTATAGGCTCTTGGTCTAAGGGGAAGATGCATATGGAAGCCTTTATTTTGCTTAACCCCTCGCAATCGGTCCAATTGGATTACCTGGAGCCCATAATTATCCCTCGAGGAATCCCTCCTTTGTATATGTACTAGTTCATATGCTTCCCGGCAAACGCACCAAAATGTAGGCTCCTAAGCCCAAGGAAAAGATGATTATACGAGGCTTTATTTTGTTCAAATCCCTCGGAATCGGTCCCATTGGATTACCTGGAGCCCACAATTATCTCACAATGGATTCTTCCTATGTCTATGCACTAGCTCATATGTTCCCGGCAAACGCACCAAAATGTTTTCCCCTTTTACCCAAGGGAAAGTGTATACACCCAATGATATTTTACCAAAACCTTTCGGTACTAGGTCACTTTTGGTCTCCCTAAGTCCACAATTCCACGCCAAAGTATTGATGGAGGAACCGGGAAACCACATGCGCAAAAGGGAAACCAACTCTAGTGGTTACCTCTCGGGACCTCCCTCTTTATTAGAATAGGCCCACATTCAGTTTAACTCGTGCTACGAACATACCATACTTAGTTTGATGTGTCTATGAAAACAACACTATGGTTATTGTTTGAATCATAAAACGCAAAGTTTATGTTCTCTGAAAATCATCATGATATTATGATGCTCATGAGTCCCAACATTATGAAACGAAAAATGATGTGCATATGATGCTCATGAATTCCAACAGTAACCAAACAACATATTTGCCTAAACATTGTAAACATTGGATGCAAACAGGTGGGCAAGTTACCTCATCATTTGCTAAGATCTTTCATAGGATTACAATTAGAACTTCACGAACCAAGCATGTTCGAGTAGTCTGAGCACTGCCACATGAGTATCTTCTATTTTTCTTGCACGCGCATCAGCTTTCCTATACATGCCTTCCTTAGCTATGGAGAAACTGTCATTCCAACAGTACTTTCCACTCTCTGAAACCCTTGCTCAAATGCTTAACAAAAATCCCTTGCTTCGTTTTCAAATAAGGACTGAACATACTGTCAGTCTCCATTCTCCTTTTGAGTCCCGTCGAGCGCTTTATCACTTCAACATAGGATCGAATGGAATCATAAATTCTATCCTCGGCATTGTAATACTCTTTGTAGCTCCTTGGTAGTCCTCCCCTTCAGCCTTGGATGTCTAAAATGAAGCCATGTTTCGTAGAGTACATCTGGAAACTCCAAGGAACACTCGATCCGCAACACGCAGGCATAGTAAATTAAAGTGCAAGTTTTGATGTTGACGTGACATATGAAGAAATACGGAAGAGATGGAGAATTCAGACATGTTTTCTTAGATCTGTACGACAAACCCTACAAAGGTACAGATGGGAAATTGCAGAAACCGCAAATTGTTGTCCCTCCCTACCATGAGCTTCTCGTAGAACTTAGAGCATAAGCTCATGGTTGTAGCACAGCCAACAAGGCTGCAGTAGTTAATGCACGATAGAATACCCTCTTTTTGCTGGCAACGGCTTCCGTCGACTATGTCACAATTCCACTGTCAAAAGAGTGCAAAAAGGAAAACAGTGTTCAACATGCTGCGCAATATGAGAATCGGAAGAAAAAGATAGAGTGTCCCTCTCCTCTAAAACTTGCAGAAGGCTTTCACAAAAGAAAAGTAAACATCGATCCATTTTTTTTCTTTGCCACAGTAATTCCATCCATTTTCGCCTTCACAAATATCTCTGTAGATCGAGCAAGTTTTGTCTCCTGTATGAGCGGACAAATGGCCATTCAGCGAGTCAGGTCTTGGACGGCCGTCCGAGCCTCCTAGAAATTTCCCCCTTTTTCTCTTTCTTGCTGTAGCTACTTCTCCCTTTTGATGTCTGCTCCGCAACTCTGTTTGCGCTCTCTTTCCTTTCTTTCCCAAAAACAGAACAGCCGCCTATGGGCAATACCCAGAGTACCCCCCCTCTATGTGATGACCGCCAAAAAAGTTTTTTTTTCTTCTGCTTCCAGATCATAATATATATTTTCCCTATTGAATTGCAAATTCTCGCCCCTTCCCCCCAAAACGCGGTCCTCCTCCTTCCCCCCTTTACTGCTCGAGCCCTTCATCTTTTCCGTTACCTGCTGCCACTGAGGGTGTAGTCCCCACACAGCAGCGGCCTCCAACTTTCTCTGCAAATAAAGACAGCTCCCTTTCGTACCCTGTACAGAAAAAACAAAAAAGGAAAACCTCCTCCTTTCCGTTTTTATGTCAGAGCTGCTGAAAAAAACGGACTGCCCCTTTTTAGTTAAGATTTTCATTAGTGCATCAGTCAAGTCACGACCTGCAAGATCCAGACGAAGGATGGCATGTGGCAGAGCATAACCCTCGTATATTGGTACAATGTGAGTGACACCATCACCTATTCAACCAATCAACCCTGTCATAATCAGGAGTTTTCACCCAAAGTGGTCTTTTAGCCAACAAATTCAAGTTCTTCATAGACCATCAGGCTTTACTGTACTTAGTCAATAAACCTTGTAACATGGGAAGATTAGTAAGATGGTTCTTACTATTAATGGAGTTCGACTTTGAAGTGGTAGTAAAAAAAGGAAATACGCATGTAAGAGCAGACCACCTTTCTAGGTTAACTGTTGTCAGGATCTTGCTCACGCGCATACAGAGATTACGGACGCAGAAGAAACACACAGAAAATAGAGGCAACAAGAGATGAGACCGAACGCAAGATTGGGTGCAATGTCCCCCCATGCACTCTGTTTCGACAGTTCACAGAGTGCATGTATTTATAGGACTTTTGATTACGTCGAAAATAGTGGTTACATGAGGGCGGCTTCAAAAAGTAGGCGTAAAACTAAAAGTTGATAACTTTTACAGAAAGCCATTGCTTTCAATAACAGATGCTACGATCTACAATGATCCTTATGCTAACCATTACTTTTCTAACAATAGAACCTTCTACGCAGGTTTATTTACAAGCTAAATAATAATTATTCGGATTATTGATGTCCGCCCTTTCACGCCTTGCACGCTGCTCACGAACCTTCAGCTGCTATATCAGAAACATCAAAAACATATTAATACATTAATAATATAACACTTTAGCAATGCATTGTTCAATAATATACAACATGCCTCCCAGTTGACAAGCAACTGGCCTCAGTTGATAAAATAATTCAACACTCTAACAATTATAATGCAGTGTTCAACATATTCCATGTTACAATCCAACAATGCATTGGCTATTCTATATTTCAATCCAACAATGCATTGGCTATTCTATATTTCAATCCAACAATGCATTGGCTATTTTATATTTCAATCCAACAATGCATTGTTCAACATATTCCATAAGGTATAACATGCCCCGCAGTTGAACAAGCAACTGACCTTAGGTGATAAAAGAATAAACATAGATGGCCAGTCACATGTTTCATCACTGAATAAAAATAGGCATGTGCCATGTAAAAAAAAATACATGCATGGAAATGTTCATGGAGCTGTTACATTAATGTGTTTGTGTATGATATGCAGAAATTAAGTGGTCATAATGAGGTGTTAATTGTGTTTTATCTATCCATTGACATTCTTCAATAGAGTGATTTTTGTACTTAACCAAATATCGATGATATTGAGTACCTGTGCGTGTAGTAGTGACATCATAATCAATGATTTTCTCAGGAACTAACATTTCAGATTGTTCTTCAATTAAAGGAGGGTCATTAAGAAGTGGAGCAAGTGGTAAAGTTCCTTTAAATGGTTTAAGTAAACTAATACGAAAAGAATTATGAATGGTCCAATGGGATGGAATATCTAATCAAAATGAATTATCATTAATTGTTTCTATAATGTGAAACGGTCCATAATAGCGTGGTGCAAGTTTAATTTTAGGATGCTGCAAAATATTTTTGAGACGTCTTTTAATTATTCGCAACCATACAAAATCATTTTCCTTGAATTCTTTGGCTAATCGTTTAGTATTGATAATACGTGTATATCGCTCTTGACTTTTCCTAATGTGCTCGTGAACATCATGAAGTATAGAAACGTGATCTTGAGCAATAGAATTAGCCATCGGAATGTCGGTTTGGGTGAGGGACATGGGAGTGGGAAGCTTTTTACCAAAAAGTATTTCAAAAGGTGCACGACCAGTAGTGGTGTGTGAAGTGTTATTGTAAGCAAATTGAAGCAATGGCAATTTTTCATCCCAGTTATTAGGATTATCTAATAAATAACAACGCAATAAATCAAGAATAGTACTATTTGTAGCCTCACTCTGTCCATTACTTTCAGGATGAAATGCAGAACTAAAATCTATTTTAGAACCAAAATGTTGAAATAAGGCAACCCAAAAATGATTACAAAACCTAACATCACGATCAGATAACATTACTTTAGGAAATCCATGATGTGGGAATATGCATTTAATGAATAATTTTGCAGCTTGAGGTGCAGTCAAAGTTTTCCTGCATGGAATGAAATATGCATATTTACTAAACCTATCAACTATTGTCCAAATCATATCATTATGTGATGAAGTGATGGGAAGAACTGTGATAAAATCCATAGAGATTTGTTCCCATGGTTCATTTGGAATGGAAAGTGTCATTAATAATCCAAATGGTTTACCATGATGACGTTTGACACGCTGACATACAATGCATTGAGAAACATAATGTGCAATATCTTTTTCCATGTGTGGCCAAAAGAAGAAATCTTTGCAAGCAAAAATGGTGCTTTGTATGCCTCTATGACCCATGTAAGATGGTTCATGCATTTCTTTAATGACAAAATCTTTAAAAGCTTGGGTTATGCACAATCTATGTTGAAAATAGAGAAAACCATTATGAAATGTATAATGTTCATCAGATAAAAATGCAGCATTGTTGAAGTCATGCCATGCACGTGAAAAATACAAATCAGATGCATAAGTGGAAACCATTTCTTGAAAAGAATGAATTTGGATGGCAGAAATATTATTCAAAACAATAGAATGCGAAGGAAAACGGCTAAGAGCATCCGCTACAACATTAGCTCTACCAGGCTGATATTGTATCATGGGTTGGAAATTTTGAATGAATGATGCCCATTTAAGATGCCTATCAGAGATTAAGGGCTGATTTAATAAATGTTTAATAGCCTGTTGATCGGTTTTGATTAAGACCTTCAGAGCCCATAAGATAGTGTTTCCAAATTCGCAAAGCATGCACAACTGCTAACAATTCTTTATCATACGTACTATAATTCTGCTCTGAGGGTTTAAGATTCCTACTCTCAAATGCAATGGGATGGTCATTTTGCATCAGAACAGCACCTATTCCTAAACCACTAGCATCAGTAACAACATGAAAGGGTTGTGAAAAATCAGGTAATTGTAAAACAGGTGCATGTGAAAGTGCATGTTTAAGTTTGTCAAAGGACTGTTGTTGGGTAATTCCCCATGCAAATTTTATTTTCTTTTTCAACAAGGTAAGAGGCAATGCTAAATAAGAAAAATTTCGAACAAACTTCCTATAGAAACTAGCCAACCCAAGAAAAGAACGAACATCATTGACTGATTGTGGTGTAGGCCATTCTATGATAACTCTAATCTTTTTCGGATCCACATGCACACCTTCACTTGAAATAATATGTCCTAAATATTCTAGCTTACGCTGAAAGAAATAACTCTTTTCAGGATTAGCATAAAATGTGTTCTCTCGTAACAAATGAAAAACTGTTTCAAGATGCTTTTCATGTTCACTATCATTCTTACTGTAAATAAGTATGTCATCAAAGAATACAAGAACAAAAGCTTGGTAATCAAGAAAAATATTGTTCATCATTCGCGCAAATGTAGCAGGGGCATTAGTAAGTCCAAAGGGCATTACCATAAATTCATAATGGCCATTTTGAGTTCTAAATGCAGTCTTAAAAATATCACTTTGTGTCATACGAATCTGATGGTAACCCGATTTAAGATCAATTTTACTAAAGACACGAGCTCCTCGTAACTTATCTAAGAGACCATCTATTCGAGGAATAGGGTATCTATTCTTGATCGCGATCTTGTTAAGGGCTCTATAATCAATGCACATTCAATAAGTTTTATTCTTCTTCTCTACTAAGAGAACTGGTGCTCCAAATGGGGAAGAAACTAGGCCTTATAAGTCCTTTTTGTAGTAGGTCTTTTACTTGATTTTCTATTTCCTTTTGATGTAGTGGGCCATGTCTATAAGGTGCTTTATGAGGAGGAGAACTACCAGGGACTAAGTCTATGCTATGGTCAAAGGATCCTCGAGATGGTGGTAGTTCAGAGGGATATTCAGACATAAAACAATCCTTATAAGTACTCATGAAAGGTTTATATGCATCTGGAAGTGTATGAGTATAATCATTGATGACATTGACAAAAACAATGCATGAGTTGAATCCTTTCCTAAATGCACGTTTTACTTGAGTGTGACTAATCAATGGAAATGGCTGGAAATCATGCCGTGCAGACAAAGTAATGATTTGACCTTTGAAAGCAAACTTAAAGGTATGAGTATGGTAGTCAATACGTGGGTTATAATGGTGACGAAAAGGCATACCTAGTATAACATCATAAGATTGCAATGGTGCAATTAAAAATGTTCGTGAATCAACATAAGGGCCTATGCTAATCGTAACATCTTGCACTTCTCGTGTTACATTATAACAACTACCTTGAAATGCAGCTTTCACTTTATACAAAGGAAGAAACGTTTGTAATTTAAGTTCTTGTACTAATAAATGTGAAATGAAGTCATGTGAACTACCATCGTCATGTAGAATTTTAACTAGTTTGTTATTTATTGTACCCTGCATGCAAAGAAGAGAGTGTAGAGAAATATCATTACCCAAGGTACTTAAATCCTTCTCCAGTGATTCCTCTGTCCAAACAGGAGGAATTTCTTCACTATAGACCTCCATGTTATGCAATCGAGCTGTAGCCGGTTTCATATGAAGAGGTTGCAATCTGCACCTTATTTTTGTATGTCCAGGTTTACCACAATTCCAACAAGTGATTCGTGGTCGCTTCTATTGGGCATTCACTGCTGAAGTTTAAAGGGTAGGTGGTTTGGTTGGTTGGAGAGATGAAGCAACGGGTGGAGTTGAGTAATTGGATTGTGGAGGACGAGGAAAACTAGGGTAAGATGGGGCATTAAAATTACGCTTCATAGGAAATGAAGGTTTAATAGGAAATGGTCGTGGACGTGGTTGTTGTAGACGGAGTGACTTGGTTATGGACTGGAATTCTTTTTCTGCATCATAAGCAAAAGATATAGCCTCGTTGAGGGTTGTAGGTCGTAGGGTGTGAAGCTTAGCTTGGATACCCACCTCCAAACCATCTTCGTATTTCTGCTGCAAGATATCCTCTGATACATCTTCAAGCATTCGTACAAGTAGTAAATTTTGCCAGAACCGCTCTGTGTAGGTAGTAACCGTATCACCCTCCTTCCATGTAAGGGTCGTCCATGCTCGTCGAACATGCAAATGGTATTGAGGAGGAAGAAATGAATCCTTCACGTTTTCTTGAAAAGCCTTCCAAGTTGTTGGACGCTCCGTACTGTGCCGCAGGACATTCCACCAAAGTTGTGCTTTACCTACTAAATAGTTAGTGGCAAATTTAACTTTTTCACTTTCAACATACATTTCATCGGTATAAAAATCATCAAACTGTGACAACCAAGAAAGTACTAAAGGCCCATCCTTTCGGCCATCAAATCGTAGAAACTGGTAGTTTCTATTACCAATCTTTGAATGAGTAACATCAGATTGGGCAGACACAATAGCTTTTACTACTCTTGTAAGGTTGTCTTCCTCAGCTTGCATCTTTTCGAGGACTTTATCACGTTGTCGGATCTCATTTTGAGCTCGTCGAAGCTCATGCCGCAAAAGCTCTAGTTGTTGTTCAAGTGTTGCCTCAGGTAGAGGTGAATTACTGTAATCCTCCATGGTGCTCTTGGACCCTTGCTCTCAACCTTGGTGTATTGAACCTTCTTGTTTGCAACCTTGGTGTCTCGATCCCGTGTTCTCAACCTTGCTTGGTATCTTGAACACTCAATCAAGTGCCACCCAAGGATTTTGAAGGAATTCACACTTCCAAGCTAGCTCATTGGAAAGTTCGTTCCGAGAGCTTTCCAACTGTATATTACACGCCTCAATCCGACCTACAGATTGAGAGATACACTTCATTCTTTCTTGGGTCCAATCTTGAAATCGACGCGCGTGCCTTCCACAAGTAATAAAGAGAGAGAACTTGAGTACAACTCCAATAGATGGTGGAGTGGTCAAGTTACTTCCCTTGAAAGTAGGAGGTTGTGGGTTCAAATCCTCCTACCTTAGGGACTCTAAACCTCTCTATTGCCACTCAAAAAAATTAAAATTGCCTCGCGCATAGCCAACGGTCGCCAAGGGAGCCTTGGGTGCCAATGTTGCCAATGTATTGCCTAAGTTCTTTGCCTTAGTCGACGCCTTAGTCGACGCCGAAGGAGTAAACGTAGGTGAAAACGTAGGTTCTGGTTCTGGATCAGGAACAGAAACAGAAACCGAAACCGGAGTAAGTCGAAGGAGTAAACGTAGGTGAAAACATAGGTTCTGGTTCTGGATCAGGAATAGAAACAGAAACAGAAACAGAAACCGAAACCGAAGACGGAGATGGAATCGGAATCGGAATCAGAAACAGAAATAGAAACTGAAACCGAAACCGAAAACGAAGATGGAGATGGAGATGGAGATGGAGATGGAATCGGAATTCAGAATCGCGAACAGAGAACAGAACCCTCTGTATTGACGCGTGCAGAGCTCTGATACCACTGTTGTCAGGATCTTGCTCACGCGCATATAGAGATTACAGACGCAGAAAAAACACACAGAAAATAGAGGCAACAAGAGACGAGACCGAATGCAAGATTGGGTGCAATCTCCCCCCATGCACTCTGTTTCGACAGTCCACAGAGTGCATGTATTTATAGGACTTTTGATTACGTCGAAAATAGTGGTTACATGAGGGCGGCTTCAAAAAGTAGGCGTGAAACTAAAAGTTGATAACTTTTACAAAAAGCCATTGCTTTCAATAACAGAAACTACGGTCTACAATGACCCTTATGCTAACCATTACTTTTCTAACAATAGAACCTTCTACGCAGGTTTATTTACAAGCTAAATAATAATTATTCGGATTATTGATGTCCACCCTTTCACGCCTTGCACGCTCCTCACGAACCTTCAGCTGCTATATCAGAAACATCAAAAACATATTAATACATTAATAATATAACACTTTAGCAATGCATTGTTCAATAATATACAACATTAACACACGGAGAACCACCAAGCGGAGTACCCGATGATCTGCCAGACACGTATTTGTTCAATCTAGAAGTTTGTCCAAAGTGGGCAGAGAAATTAATTCCTATACTCACCCATGGCCCACAACACTCAATCAATAAGGTTAGCAGAAAGGAAATTCTCCAATCGAGAAATTTGCACATTATTGCTGGAAGCGTGTACTATAAGGAACCCAATGGAGTTTTGCTAAGATGTGTCGAGGAGGATGAACAAAAGAAGCTAATCGAACAAGCACATGTGAACAAATGGAGAACACATCAAGGGATTCATGGAACCATCCGAGAATTAAAAAAATTAGGAGTGTACTGGCCTGACATACCCAAGGATGTCCATGATTATGTAAGTAATTGTGCAGAATGCCAGGAGACAATCCCAGAGGATCATATGACCATACCTTTCTCAACCATAGCACCCAATTGGAGCAAAACATTAGTGAAATTCCTAAAGACAAGAGAACATGAGGAAGGAGTTAGCTTGGCTAGAAAACGATCCCTAGAGGAGATGAGCAAAGACTATGTTCTCATAGGAAGAAACTTGTTTAGAAGAGGAAAAGACAACCAATTACGATTATGTGTTCATGAGGGAGAATATTTGCCCATATTAGAGATGGTACATGCTGGCGCAGCAGGAGGTCATTTTTCAGCCGACAGAACAACAAAAATGATTCTCTTCGCAGGCTTGTGGTGGCCAACTTTACATTATGGACGCTGAAACATATGTGTGAAGTTGTGAAACATGCCAACGGGCTAAATACCCAATTCGGAGAGATGACATGCCATTAAGACCTATGGTGTGTGCAAGAGCATTCTCCAAATGGGGTATTGACTTCATAGGGCCCATCAACCCACCAGCCAAAGGATCACATGCTGAGTACATCATAGTAGCCACAGATTACTTGACCAAATGGGTAGAAGCAAAAGCTATGAGAAAGAACGATGCTCAAACCACTGCTAAGTTCCTTTTTGAGCATATATTCACCCGCTTCGGATTACCAATTGAGATGGTGAGTGACCGAGGAATGCATTTCTTTAACGAAGTAATAGAATCCCTAATAAATGAATTTTTAGTGATCCACAAAAAATCAGCCCCATACCATCCCCAAGCCAATGGTCAAGCGGAAAGTTCCAACAAGGTATTATGTACAGTATTGACAAAGATTGTCAATAATGGGAGGTTTGATTGGGACAAACAATTGCATCATGCAATTTGGGCCTTCCGAGGAGCATACAAGACTGCCATTGGAACTACCCCATTCAATTTAGTGTACGGACAGAATGCAATTTTGCCAATTGATTTTTTAATCCCAACATTGAGAGTAGCCCAACAGTATGAATGGAACGGACATGAGTTATCCCAACAACTAGACCAAATCGAGAAGCTACATGAAACCAGGTTACAAGCAGTGGCAGGAATCTATGCAGCCAAGAGATGACAAAAGGCATATTATGATGCACATATAAAAGACAAAGGACTTAAAGAGGGAGACTTAGTCTTGGTGTACACCTTAAAGCAACATGCCAAGAAGTTACAAAAACGTGGATATGGACCTCTGATCATCAATAGGATCTCTAATAGTGGAGCAGTTAATTTAGCCACTCTAGATGGAGACATTCTTCCTAACTACATAAGTGGATGCAGAGTTAAAAGGTTCATGGAGCCATTGACGGATCAAATGCTAGCACGCTTAGTAGGTGCTCAAAATAGGAAGAAAGAAGAAGAACGGATTAGAGAGGAGGCACGACAAGAAGCCCTAGAACGCATCAAGAAGAGGAAAGAGTGGATTAGGCAAAGAGATGAACGATATCTCCAAGGAGGGGAACCTATCCCTATGGCTAACTATCAAGTCCATACATCTGATGCAATTGGAGCTTACAGGTCACAACCTTACCTAAACCTAGGGATTGGAACGACAGAGTACAAATTGATAGATGCATTGATAGACTCAGGAGCAGGAGTTAGTTGCATACGTAATACGGTCATAAAAGACCTTCAACTCAGGATGACGCCCACAGAAGCTCAAATGATAGGAATTGGAGGTCAAATCATAGAATGAATGGGAACCACTAACGTATCCCTCCACCTAGGAAATTCTTCCATGGAACAACGAGTCTTAGTGTGCAGAGATATGAGGATTTAATAGAAGATTTGATCCTAGGATAGGATTGGATCATTGAGAATGAAGTGAGCATCAACCTAGCTCAAGGCTATATTTCAGCCAAAATAGGGCTCAAGGAAATTTTTAGTTTATTAGGAGAGAAGCCTTCACTCCAACCAACAACCATCAAGAATGCGGAAGGATGCAGAAAAGAGCTACTGGAACCTGATTACAGTCCTAATATCTCAAAAACCAATCTAGAAGAAGCAGAAAGTGCAAACCCTAAAATGTCTAAAGAAGAGGTGACATCACCTCATTCAGCTAAGGAACAACCACACACTAAGAAAACCAACCCTCATGGAGCTTCACACCCAGCCAAAGGATCACCAATGTGGAGGACGACATTCAGAAATTTACATCAAGGAAAGAACAAATTCAAATGGGTACACAAAGATTGAGCGAAGAAATCGGAAATATCATCACCAAATCATTGGGAGAATAAGACGAATAACAAGTCAACATTGCGACCATCTGACACAACACTACTCTTGCAAGTATGGATTCCTAAGTCTTTGATTGACGCTCAGAAAGCACGACAACAAATATGGATCCCCAAGACGGTCAGGCAGGCCGCCAAGCAAGAAATAAGCAATCTGGAGGATACACTACTTGGAAACAGTCGAACGACAAAGCAAAGACAGACTCATCCTAAAAACATGAAGAGCAAGCTCAGCTACCCAAAGATACAAAGGGAACACACGAAGATCGACGGACCAGAGAGAAGACAAGGGACATCATGACAACAAAATGGATTTGGAAACCCAAGCAACTGCAAGGAGTGGACCATCGAGACAAGAAAGATTCCAATTGCACTCATAGAATATCAAATGCACCTAAAGTATGCATGATAGGGCCACATTACAAGGCCAAGCATTCGGCACATGATGTACATGATAAAATTAGTGGTGCACATTCTCCAATTGAGATAAGATCATAGCTTCAACTTTCTTAGGAATGGACCTACTATGTACATAAATATATGCTTCGGCTACACTAATGATTGTTTTCTTTCAGGACAGAAATAAAAAGATGTGGTAAGAGATCTCACCTACAGAACCATGGGAACGGAGTGATGGAACGACAAAAAATCACTGCAATGCACTACACAACTTCTATACTTTCCCTTGAAGCTAATGTGCTTTTCCTTACAAGTGCAGATGGCTTCTGAAGATTCTGAAGCAACGGTACAAGAGGAAGTACTGGAATTTCCACTCCAGAGTATCACCAAGGCAAAGGGAAACTGGTTCAAGGACGATCAACCGGCTGGGGAGTATCTCTTCCTGGCAACGATAAAAATCATGGATACCGATCATCAATTTCCAATCATGTCCCAAGGCTTCAGAGTGTTGCATGGACTCCCGTCTACAATAGACATCATGAAGAAAGCGAGCATACATAAATATTTTGAATTGCCAATCTATAATCCCGACTTTCAAAGATGCACACAGGTCATGAATACATTACAGCCAGCTCTGCATGATCCCTTAGTGCCAGAGGCTAAAGTGATGGATAAAGTAGGCGAATGGGTTGTTATTCAATTCACACATGACTTGATTAAGGAAGCTTTTGGATGGGAAAAAGATGGAACTACGGTAGTGAAAGAAGAGAGTCGAGGCGCAAAAACACAAACATTCCTAGATATCAATAGAATTGACATAGAAGAGGAAGTAAGGCTTATTCACCAGCACTTCTACTTCCTGAATATGCATCGGTACATGGCCCCTCAAAATATTATTGTTCAATTGCTCTCACACGCCATCAAGCAGATTGGCAATCAGATTAATCTGACTCCTTACATCCAAGAAAGGTTATTAGAGGCAAAAAAGCAATGGAATAATAAGAAGTTCCTCAATGGCAGCGTGGCTCTGACTATATTGATTTACCATGCTTTAGGCATTAGAGAGCATCTGCAAGAAATGCCATCAACAACGGCCATGGCCAAATATGTCAAAGTCGCAACGGTACCAAAAAAGAAAAGAGCAGTCCAACTTGTTGAAGAAGTAGAAACTAGCTCTCAACCCAGAATGAGAGGCATGAAGAGACTCAGGGAAGTCAAGCAAGTAGAAGAGGAAGTTCCAGCCACCAAAAGGACACATGTACTTCCTAAGACAACGATTGAAGAGCAAACGCCAATTACAAAGGAAGACTTAAATAAGGCCCTAGAAGAAATGCACCAATATACAGAAGGGCAAGTCAATTTACCCGTGCAAGGGCATCATTATCAACAGGCCTACCATGAGATGCAGGTGAAAAAGAAACTCACAAAAGTACACTGTTACAGTGAAATCGGGTTGGATAATTCAAGCTCATCTTCAGACATAGAAGAAGAACCCGACACTTCATTATTGAATGTGGATATTCAAAGTGAATCCAAGGATGATGGACAATGGGTGGAGTTAAATGCAGTAAATTACAATGAAGAAGAGGACATAAAAGTGGATAACAACTCTACCCACCAAGAGTTGAACACCGAAGGCATAGTCGCCAACAAAGAAGGAACGCATGTGATTAAACTTAATGAAAGTTCCACTCTTCAGATCCGGGAGGCAACACTTTCAAGGGAAGAGTCAATCAAAATACCAAAGATAGAGCCTCACGAAGCGACAATAGAAGAAGAAGAACCCTTCACCCTAATAAGGGTCATGGCAGAACCCTCCCCCATGGATGTCACATTTCAAGGGAGTGCCACAAAATCTATTGATTTGGATAAAGAAGAAAACAAACCAAAAATACACCTACAAATTAGACAACCACACAACGAAACCATCCATGTGGAGCAGGGAAAAGATGTGCAAACCGGCAAAGCTCCGAGCATACCAAGGACATGGTTGAATGTCGACATCGCTCAACTCAAGCCTGTCGTACAAGACATGATTAGAACCGCACTGGACACACAATAATTAATGCTTGAGGCTGATGAAGATTATGATCAAGCGATGCAAGACAAGAATGAACTTCAACAAATTGGTAAGAATCTCTCGACTGAGTTAAAGACAGCAAAGGAACAGATCTTAAAGAAAGAAAATGAAGTTCAAGAAGTCAAAACACAGTACAAAATTCTAGAGGCGGAGAATGCCAGATTGAAAGAACAACTTCAGGAATTCACAAAGAGATATGAAGCTAACGAGGCTGAGAAAGCACGAATGAACGCCAGGAGCAAAATACTGGAATCAGAGATCAAGGTATACATGGAGGAAGCAGAAAACCTAAGGAACCGAAACAAGGAGCTCATGACAACCCTTCTCAGTGATCAGCCAATGGAAGTTCAAGAAAGACCAGAAAAAGATATCAAAGAATTGGAGGCAAAGATAGCTAAGTATGAGGATCAGCTAAAGAAGGAGCAACTCACCATTGCCGAATGGGAAAAGAGGTACATGGATGACACTATAGCTCTCAGAACTAAATGGAAAAAAGCTGAGAATCGTTATCTCCTGCAATGTAAAGAAGACACATATCATCTTGATATCGTTGCTAAAGAACTTCTCAAACACAAGGATACTATTGCACAGGCTACTGAAGAAATAAAGCAGAAAGATGAATTGATTAAACAGCTTCAAGAGCAATTAGCACAACAAACAATTGAGGGGACACTAGTAGTTCCACAATCCGCCGTGGCTACTGAGGAGACTGAGGTACGTCCTCTCTCTCCCCCCTCACATCATTCACCGATAAGGGAGGAATAGGAGGTCCAAATTGAACATAATACTCGGGACATTGCAGAACTGAGCCGACCGGAAAGGGCACTACTGGTGTCCCAGCTTACTGCTGAATTTGAAGATCAAATAATACAAATCATGAAGGAAGCTAAAATAGAGAGCAAAAACTTGGACCAAGTTTTGAAGCCATTCAATGTACCATATGGACTACTTAAAGAACAAACACGACAATATATAAAGACGACGAAAAATAAAGAACCTGACAGAAACCTCTAGTTCAACAAAGATACTTTCAATTACACTCAAGAGGAGTTTGAGAGGGCTGATCCCATCTGGAGGAGGAAGCTTTTGGAAAAGAATCCTACACTGCGGGTACAGTGGGAAGCATCACCATATGTGCTTCAGATAAACCCATCTTTTTGCCCAGTACCCCGCAGACGCTCCTAATCGCAATTTTGGGAAGGAGAGCGACAGGGAACCATCAATAATCAACGGCTAAATTACCCTTTGTTACCTAGTCTGCCTCATAATTACCTACCAACGGAAGAATATATGGTAAAAACAATGGAATTTTGGATTGCCAGATATGCCACAGTCCCGGACTTAGCAATTAAAATGACCAATAAGATATTCAGTATGCTACTTACTGTAATGAAAGTCTTCCAACATGCAAAATATACTTTTTTGAATTTCATCGGCAATACACAAGGCTCTGAAGCACTCATTTTTGATCTATCTACTATTCCGAGCTGCTTAACACTTATGGCGTATTATTCTTGACTTATGTTTTTGCTGTCAACATACATGCAGACCTTTTAAGAAGCATTTTTCACCGGCTTCTTCGAAATAGACTCAGAAATTTTTGTTACAATGACTTCGAACCTTAATGCACGTCTGGTGGCTTATGAGACAAGTTTTTTTGCGGATCATCGACAAGCCCTAGAGGATGGAGTGAAGTCAACACAGTGGAAGGAATTAATGATATGTCACGCTAATTTGCTAAACCAACGAGAGCAAGCATCCATACAGACCTATACACGTCGCCACAAAATGCCTGTCGAAGACGACAGAGTTCAAGAGGAGGGATGTGTGGAAGGGGAATCAAGCAAGAAAAGAAGAAGAAGAAGATCAAAGTCGAAAACGGCTCAATAAAGAATGAAGATCATAATACCGAAGAACCACCCTCTGCCTAAAGCCCCGCAGGGGCATGCATCAGGCAACAACGCGAATCATCGAAGTCTTGAGGATTGCAATTAAAGATCAATCAGAACCAGGACATTTCATGAGAAGGATGGACTAGGGCCAGGAACCATACATGAAGAAGTGCAAGACAATATTTCGCAGGTAGTAATCCTTCCGCTGATGGTGTGTGTGGTCAACAAAGTAAACAGGCTCAAAACAATACAACAGGGTCAGATGTGTGCAACCAGGACAAATCAGAAGACCAAAAGCTAGAAAGAGGTGACTAAGAACAACACATTCCTAGTCACTGGTGGTGTGCGTGGCAGCCCGACTGAATGCAACAACCCAGATTTGTGATGTACGGGATGTCAAGGGGAAAACAGAAGCAAAGGACTTACATCGGATAAAATAACAAATTCTCTGACAGTCCTTGTTGCCGCTTCCACCGTTGGGTGCGTGCATTCAGACCTCTTAAACAAGCTGAAGACAAGAAGTAAAGCCTGTCAAGGGACGATAGAGACAAAGAGGGGGAGAGTGTTGCAGAGTAAAGAAGCACAAGAGAAGAGCCCCAAAATTTTCAAATTAATGGGCATAATTTTTCTTCTTTGAGGTCTTAGAGAATTCCCTCAAAGCCATGTAAATGCACTAGAGGAGTCCTCTAGTTGCATAATCCCAACTTGTTGTAAAATATCCCTTGTAAATTAGTAGGAAATTCACTTTTTTGGAATAAAGTGCCGGTCTCTTGTGTGAAAGGACCAAACTTAGGGCACATGTATATAAGTCACTTTGTGACTCTTTGTAGAGACTTTTTGCCATTGTGAAGAAGGAGCTATTGAATCTCGAATTTGCCTCTTTCCTGCAGATTTCCATCTTCTCTTTGATCTTGTATGTGTGTGTAATGCTTGGAATGTGTGTGTAGGACTGTTGTCTACCCCTCCCCACTATTTTTGAGCTATTGTAGTGTGTGTGTGAGCTTGTAGGAGTTGTGGCGTGAGTGTGGGTGCTTCCCTCCATTCATTATTTTGGTCATAACTTGGAGCAAGGATATCAAAATCGAGTGAGACTACTTCCAATAGATGCGTCTTGTTGAGAGCTTCAAAACGAGTACCCTGTTGACTATATTCAGAGCTTGGAGCTAAGAGAAATCCTCGATTTACTGAAAACTACTGTAAGAGGTATCGCGACAGACACTTTCAGTCTTTCAGTGAGTTTGAGAGATGGATTAGTCTTCTCTCATGCATATCAGCTGAACTAGTTCATTTTCCATCATGTGTGCGCATGTCTTCATACACTTGGTTAGGTCGTTTGATCGGATTGACATATAAGCGTGTGTCAATTTCCCACAATATGCACTTGTGTTGCAAATGAGGTTTAGTCTCTTTGGCACAAGTCCTTGAGTCTTCTTGACTTAAGTACACAGGCATGTTGGTGAAAGAACTTTAAAACAAATTTGTAGAGACCAATGTGTGCTTGGGATACCTAATGTATCCAAGAAACACATGATTTATAAATGTGGTGCTTGTTAGTTTGGAAAATCTGACAGGTTACCCTTCTTAAGGAAAGGCTACATGCATGAGGATTACCTAGAGCTTGTCCATACATATGTATGGGGACCATGTAAGGATCCCTCAATTTCTGGATCAAGGTATTATGTATCTTTCATTGATGATTACAATAGGTGGACTGTATTGTACTTTATGAAGCACAAAGATGAAGTATTCAGTTGCTTTAAAAAGTATCTTGCACTTTTTGAAAACAAAATAGGGAGAAACCTAAAAAGACTAAGGTTAGATGGAGGAGGTGAGTACTTCTCAAAATGAGTTTGATATATTCTTGCAAGACAGAGGAATCAAAAGAGAAATCACACAAGGTATACCCTGAACAAAATGGGATGGCAGAAAGGAGAAATAGATTAATTGTTGAAACAACTAGGTCAATGTTGAATGAGAAAAAATTACCTAACTACTTGTGGGAAGAGAGTGTATCTACTACCACTTATCTTGTAAACCATCCAAATCTATTGATGGGATGACCCCATATGAAGCATGGCATGGTAGAAGACCTTCACTTGATCATTGGAGGATCTTTGGATGTGTAGGTTATGTGCATATCCCTTCTCAGATAAGAGGTAAGCTAGATCCTAAGGCAGAGAAGTGCATCTTCATAGGATATGACTTGAATCAAAAAGGTTACAGGTTATACAACTCTTCAAACAAGGGATTCATGGTCAGTAGAGATGTTGTCTTTGATGAGAATGACTCTTGGTTTGATAGTGAATGCAAGAAAGTAAAGCCACCTTATGACTTGGAAGAGGATTTTCCAAGGCTCAATAAAGAGGAGTCTACTCAAAATGGTGACATCAACTCAGATGATGAGGACATCATCAACCTAGAAGAGTTCAAGGCATGGAAGTCCAAAGGCAAAGTCATGAAGAAGTCGGAGGATATACCTGAATCATCCAACCAAGCAATCAGAAGATCACAAAGGGAAAGCAAGAAACCAATCATATATGGGTATGACACTTCTTTAGTTACTAAGAACTCTGCTTATCTTGCAAAAGACGTGCCATTTGAAGAGCCATCATCATATGAAGAAGCAAAGACCAAGATAAGAATGGAAGGAAGCAATGGATGAGGAGATTGAAGCACTCAAGGAGAGTGATACTTGGGAACTAGTACCAAAGAAGGAGTCTATGAAGGTAATTGGTTCTAGATGGATCTATAAGATCAAAAGGAATTATGATGGATCAATAAGCAGGTACAAAGCTAGAATTGTGGCTGAGGGTTTTGCACAAACCCAAGGAGTTGATTATGAAGAAACCTGAAGTATTTCGATGGCGTGCACCACACTGGACTCTCCTTCGCGAGACCTCCACGACAATATGCTCAAAGTAGAAAAACGAGCTCCTGTCGCCACACACAGTACTCCGCACAGATGTTGTAGAATACGTAGAAAACGCAGTACACAGGGAGCACGAAGACAAACTTCTTAGGTCTTACAAATGCGGTCGAACTTACAGTCTGTGACTGACCAGGCCACTATATGTTTTATTAAAGAACATATACAAAGAAGTGTCCGGTGGCCATTTGGCCTTTCACATGGACACTAACGGTAACAAAACCTTCTCACCTGTGTCCAAAATGCCAACCATTAGGGTATTGGTAAGTGTGGCTACATCATGTATCAGTTGGATGTAAAAAATGCATTTCTAAATGGCTGGATTTCAGAGGAGGTGTACATGTCACAACCTCCTAGCTATGAGGACCTAAACAAGGTAACATATGTATGTAAATTGAACAAAGCTCTTTATGGATTGAAGCAGGCACCTAGGGCATGGAACCATAGGTTGACTTCATACCTTCAAGATCAAGGTTTTGTCATGAGTAAAGCAGATACTTCTCTGTTCATCAAGAGAAGTAATTCAAAAGTAATATACCTATGCGTATATGTTGATGATATCATATTTACAGGTAATGATGCTAATGGCATCAAGCAGATAAAAAATCAGATGATGAAGGAGTTCAAAATTAGTGACCTTGGATCACTAAATACTTTCTAGGACTTGAGTTAGTATATACTAACTCTGGAATTTATATCACTCAGAGAAAGTATATACAGGATATGTTAAAGAGGTTTCATTTGTAGTATGCCAAAGTTGCAAGTACTCCAATGGAGGTAAACCTAAAATTAAGTACTCATGAAGGTGATGTACTTGAGAACATTGCAGGTTACCAAAGCATAGTGGGAAACTTGAACTATGCTACATTGACAAGGATTGATATTGCTTATGGAGTAAGTGTTGTAAGTCAGTTTATGCACAAACCTAGGGCCCCTCACTTGGAGGCTGCCAAAAGGATTTTGAAGTACCTTAAGGGTACTCAGAATCATGGATTGTATGTCCCTTATACATCAGACTTGGACATCAAGATATATTCAGATGCAGATTGGGCAGGTTGCAAAGATGATAGAAGGATTACCTCAGGATACCTATCTTTTGCAGGTAACAAACCTATATCATGATCTTCAAAGAAGAAACCTACTGTTGCTTTATCTTCTACAGAGGCAGAGTATAGAGGATTAGTCAATGCTACTCAAGAGGCCATATGGATCAAGCTATTATACACAGAGTTGGGTTTGCATACTACATCTCCAATGATTTTTGGAGATAATACAAGTTCATTACATCTTGCAGCAAATCCCATTTATCATGCTAGGACCAAGCATATAGAGGTCCACTATCATTATGTGAGAGAGAAGCTATTGAGCAAGGAGATTCAGTTGACATATGCGTCAACAAATATGCAATGTGCAGACTTATTGACTAAAGCATTAGATGGTACAAACCTTTGCACGTTCAAATCAATGATTGGATTGCAGGATATTCATGAAGATTGAAGATGAAGACCAAGCCAAAATGTTTGGCTTGAGGGGGAGCTGTTGGTGCAAATTACAAGCCCACACATTTGGCTTGAAGTTCATAAACATATGAAGCTCCATGGAAACCATTGCTAGAAAGATTTTTCATCTTTACCAAATGTAAAAGTCATTTTTTTGACTTAAGAGAATATTTGTAATCACCTACCAAAAACTCGTGGATTTGTTAGATAGAAAAGTAACTACTTCATTTAGGGAATATTTCCTAGATTGAAGGACTACTTTTAGAGAGAGCCAAAAGTTGAATTCAAATTCAAATTTGAATGTAACACTTATGTAAGGTGACTTAAAAAAGTCATGGTCAGAAGACTCCATTCCCGAGCTCTCCATTGCCATTGTGTAAGAGTGTGAGTTCTACATTGTAAACTACACTACTCTCCATCATTAGGCTATGATTGTGAAGCCTATGATCTTGTACAATATTGTTCATTAATACAATACATCTACATTGTTCATCTATGGTCTCTCTGTTATAGTCATTAATATCTGTCCACTTGTCCTCCTCATATCTCAGTCAAGGAAAGGACACATGAAGAAAGACTGTTATGCATTAAAAAATGCTAAAGGTAAAGGATAGAATGTTGATGGGCATGTTAAACAGTTACCTACACCATCTACTACGACTGTGAAGATTGAAGAAATTAATGCTATTTCTGATGATGCTAATATGTTGACACTTGAAAGTATTGTGCTAACTGAGGCTCTTATGGGTGATTCTCTTTCCCACACCTAGCTGCTAGATTCTGGTGCTTCTTTCTATGTCACACCACATAGAGAATGGTTCTCTAATTATGCAGAAAAGTCTCTTGGTATCGTGAGACTTGGTGACTCTTACCAGTGTGATGTTGTGGGGATTGGAGATGTGGTTGTGCAGTTCATTGATGGTTCAAAATTTACTATGCATAATGTATGCCATGTACCTTAGATATTAGGTAGTTTGATGTTAGTTGGTCAACTTGATGACCTTGGTTACAAGGTGTTCTTTTATGCTCAGTCCTTTCGAATATCAAAGGGCAATATGGTTATTGCCAAAGGAAGCAAAGTTGGCTCACTTTACCTTTTATTTGTATCACAGAAAGAACACTTGTTAGCTGTTAGTGAACAACTTATGGCTTGTATTTGGCATGGCCATTTGGGCCATATATCTCGTAGTGGAATGGAAAATCTTTCTCGTTCTGGTACTTACCTGTGTTATCTTTCTCCGATTTTTCATTTTGTGAGCAATGTCAATATGGAAAGCAAACCAGAAATGTGCATAGAACACACATTGACTCTTCAATTCAGCCTTTAGATCTTGTTCATATAGATGTGTGTGGTCCTATGTGCACTAGGTCCTTAGGTGGTTCTCTTTAATTTGTCACTTTTATAGATGATGCTACTAGAAAAGTCTGGGTATATCATATCAAATCGAAGGATGAGGTATTCCCTACTTTTAGAAAATGGCTTGCTTTAGTTGAGAATGAAAAGGGAACTAAGCTTAAGGCTTTACGATCAGATAATGGGGATGAGTATACCTCACATGAATTTAGCCTTTTTTGTCAGTCTAGAGGGATTCGTAGAGATTTTACAACTCCGTATACCCTAGTACAGAATGATGTAGCTGAGAGGATGAATAGAACTATTCCAGATAGAGTAGTCTCTATGTTATCATGCAAACCTCTCACAAGGTTTTTGGGCAGAAGGAGTATTGATTGTAGTTCATGTGATTAACCTTTCACCTAGTACTACAAAAGGTCTGAAAGTGGCACAAGAGTTATGGACAGGGAAGCCACCATATTATGATCATCTTCGAGTTTTTGGGTGTGAAGCATATGTTCATATACCCAAGAATCTTAGACAAAAGTTGGACCATAAGTCAAAAGAAATGCATTTTGCTTGGATATGGTCGAGAAGGATAATTCAGATATTGCTTATGGGATCCTGAAACATGGTCAGTGATCAGAAGTAGTGATGTCATTTTCAATGAGTCTAAGATGCATAAACAACCCATTAAGGAGGTTGAAGTGAGAAGAGTGGTGTTTGAGGATACTAGTCCTCCAATTAGCATGCATAAAAATGTTGCACATAGGGATGTTCAAGAGAATGTCCATTCAGATCAGTCTGCACATGTTCCTGTTCAACAACCATTGAGACGTTCTACACGTGTCTCACATCCACCTGATAGATATGTTCCAGGTTAAGATTTTGTTATGCTAACAAATGTCTGTGAGCCTTCTTGCTAAAAAGAGGCTATGCAAATAGAGGATCATGTCAAGTGGGAGCATGCCATGAAGAGTGAGTTGGATTCTATTCACAAGAATGGTACTTGGGATTTAGTACTGTAAGGAATTGAACTCACAACCTCTTGGTTAGGAATGTGATGGGCTAACCACTTGCCCCAAAAGCCATGGTTGAGGATTACTTCCTAATCCTCTCTCTTAGAGCGTGGTTCAACCATCTCCTACTAGGATTATGTTACATTCTTCCCCCCTTGGTCGATCATTGTCCTCAATGATCTACTCTTGTATCCCTCTGGCCTCGGTGATCAGTCCCTTGAACCCCTAGGTGCCCTTGAATCAATGTCCCTCAACCTCGCACAGTTTCTTGAACCTTGTTCGCAACCTTGGTCTCTTGAACCCTTGCTCTCAACCTTGGTGTCTTGAACCTTCTTGTTCGCAAGCTTGGTGTCTCGAGCCCTTGTTCTCAACCTCAGTCTTGAACCTTGTTCTCACCCATGCTTGGTATCTTGAACATTCAATCAAGTGCCACCCAAGGATTTCCAAGGAATTCACACTTCCAAGCTAGCTCATTGGAAAGTTCGTTCCGAGGGGACTGCCTTCTTGGGCAGGTGGATACTAATCATCCAAGTGTCAGCCATGTAACTACATGTGCGCCAAGTGTCCCAGTTAACTCGAGTTAACTCAAGTGGATGCTTCTAGAAGGCTCTAGAGCTCTTTGGGCAAAACACTCTCCCCATGTACCCCATGGAGGTTGAACCCAAGACCTCCTCCTTCACATCCTTGAGACTTAACCACTAAGCTAAGTGGATCACTTGTTCACAAGAGCACAAGACCTCCTAGTAAGTCTAAACTCGAGATCTTTGGTCATACACACGGATGACCAAACGGTGTCCGATTTCAGACCTGTCTGAACCGGCCAGACCCTTGGATCATAGACTTACTTTATTACAAGTACCTTTGCCAAAGGGTAGGAAAGCTTTACCATGTAAATGGATATATAAGCTGAAATTCACATCAGATAGTGCTTCTCCAAAGTATAAAGCAGGACATGTCGCCACGGGTTTTAAGCAACAACATGGTGTTGATTTCAAGGAAATCTTCTCTCTAGTGGTCAAGATGACTAGCCTGCGCATGTTGATTGGATTCATTGCAATGGAGGACTTAGAGCTAGTCCAAATGGATGTGAAAACTGCTTTCTTGCATGGATATCTTATAGATGAGATCTATATGGAACAACCAGAGGGTTATGTAGTTCCTGGCAAAGAAACTCTAGTTTGTAAGCTCAAGAAGAGCTTGTATGGACTTAAACAGTCTCCTAGACAATGGTACCAAAAGTTTGATGCTTTTATGAGATATCAAGGCTATTCTCGAAGTAATGAGGATCATTGTCTCTACACAAAGAGATGCTCAGATGATAGCTTGATATGCTTGATACTTTATGTCAATGATAGGTTGATTGTTGGGAAGTCCTCTTATGACTTGTCAATTCTCAAAAAGAATTTGAGTCATACATTTGATATGAAAGATTTGGGGGATGCCAAACCTTGTCTCAAAGTGAGTACATATCCAAAGAACTTCACAGGTTCAATATGCAGAGTGGAAAGGCATTGAGTACACCTTTACCCACATATGTGAAATTGAGCGAGGATGATTGTCCCAAATTAGATGAAGAATAGGAATTCATGACCAAATTCCTTATCAGTCTGCTATTGGTAGTCTCATGTATGCTATGGTAGCTACGAGGTTAGACATTGCATTTGTAGTGGGCATTGTGAGCAGATATATGTCTAATCCTAGCAAGAAACATTGGGAAGCGGTCAAGATGACTTTAAGATATCTGAGTGGCACTAACGACAAGCATCTATGCTTAGGTAAAGGAAAAGCATCCATTATTGGTTACACAAATTCTGACTATGCTGGTTGTGTAGACAATCATAAGTCTACATCAGGGTACATTTTTCATTTTGTTGGAGGTGCTATCTCTTGGAGATCTCATCTTCACGAATGTACAACTGTTTCCACCACAGAAGTAGAGTATGTTGCAACAAGTGAGGCATGTAAGGAAGCATTGTGGCTTTCTCATCTTACTTTTGATATGGGTTTACCTCAGCATGTACCTCGTTTGCTCAGTGATAGTCAGAGTGCCATTCCGTTGGCTAAGAATCCACTCTATCATGCAAAGACCAAGCACATTGAGGTGATGTATCCCTAACTTATCAAAACAACACATGATTTATAAGTGTAGTGCATGTGAATTTGGAAAGTCTCACAGGTTACCATTCATGAAGAAAGGATATACGCATGGAGATCTCTTGGATTTGGTTCATATAGATGTATGGGGACCTAGCAGGGATGATTCAATATCTGGATCAAGGTATTATGTCTCCTTCATTGATGATTCTAGTAGATGGACTATATTATATTTTATGAAACACAAAGGTGAAGTCTTTTCATGCTTCGAAAGATCTTTGGCTCTTGTGGAGAATCAAACAGGTAAGAATTTAAAAAGGCTAACATAAGACGGAGGGGGAGAGTACTTCTCCCATGAATTTGACTCCTTTCTTCAAGAGAGGGGAATTAAAAGAGAGATTACTACAAGGTACACTCTTGAACAAAATGGAGTGGCAGAAAGAAGGAGCAGGACAATTGTTGAAGTTGCAAGGTCTATGCTAAATGAGAATCATGTACCTAATTACTTATGGGCTGAGGCTGTATCCACAACCACTTATTTGATTAACATGTTACCTTCAAAATCACTTGATGGCATGACACCATATGAGGCTTGGAATGGAAGAAGACCAAGCTTGGATCATTGTAAGATTTTTTGATGTATTGCTAATGCTCATGTTCCTTCACAGGTTAGAGGGAAGATGGATCCCAAAGCAGAAAGGTGTGTATTCACTGGATATGGCAACAATAAAAAGGGCTACAGATTATAAAATCCAGCAACCAAAGGATTCTTGGTGAGTAGAGATGTGGTATTTGATGAGAATAGTTCTTGGTATGAAGATTCATGTAGAAAGGTCAGCTTACCTTATGATCTTGAAGAAGATTTTCCAAAATTTGTTGAGGATAATCATCCTAAAGTTGAAGAGCAAGATACCTCAGAAGATGATGAAGCAACTCATTCTGAAAAACTCAAAATGTGGAAGTCTAAAGGTAACGCAAAAATGCAAGAACTTGGACAAGAGGTAGAATCATCACATCATGGCCTAAGGAGGTCCATGAGGGAGAAACAAAAACCAGAAAGGCATGGTTTTGATACTTCTCTAGTCACTAAACATTCAATTTATCTAGCATAGGACATAAATCAAGAGGAACCCTCAACATTTGAGGAAGCAAAGAAGAAATCAGAATGGAGGCATGCAATGGAAGAAGAGATTGAAGCTTTTGAAGAAAATAACACTTGGGAGTTGGTTCCTAAGTCTCCATCAATGAAAGTGATAGGTTCAAGATGGATTTACAAATTGAAAAACAACTTAGATGGCTCCATTAACAAGTATAAGGCAAGGCTTGTGGCAAGAGGCTTTGCACAAACTCAAGGAATTGATTATGAGGAGACTTTCTCTCCTGTGGCAAAGATGCCTACAATTAGGGTTCTGCTTAGTATTGCTTCTTCCAAGAATTTGAAGATACTTCAATTGGATGTAAAAAATGCATTTCTTAATGGATGGATAAGAGAAGAGGTGTACATGACACAACCACCTGGTTTCTAAAATCACATATATCCTAATTATGTGTGTAAACTTAATAAAGCTTTATATGGACTCAAAGAAGCCCCAAGGGCATGGAATCACAGGCTTGTGACATGTTGAAGTAAATTATCACTATGTAAGAGAGAATATTGTGAGCAAGGAAATGCAGTTATCTTATGTGTCAACCCATCAACAATGTGCAGATATTTTAACCAAGGCACTAGGTGGAACAAAACTCAGCAAATTCAAAGGTATGATTGGCTTGCATGTAATCTTGGAAGACTGAAGACCTCAAGCTCACTTGACTTGAGGGGGAGCTGTTGGAACAAGTCCATGGCAAGTCTAAGTGGTGGCTTGAGTCACTAAAATAGATAAAAACCTGAAGGAAAATGTCAAATGCTTGTAAAGCTCACTTGTGAACTCACTCTTGTAATTTTTGAATTTCTACTTGATGTAAAAGTGAAAGAAACTAGTGGTTGAATCCAGTTGATGAGTATGAAGGAGAAAGCCACGAAATCCTGATTGAATGAGTTGGAGAATCAAACACTAAAAGATTGGAGATTGATTTTAGGTGAGATATACATTCAAATTTGGGCTCCAAACATCACTATATATACATGGCTCTTAGCCGCAGTTTTTGTACCTCCATTAGCAAGGCTTTATGCCATATCAGAGTGTGGTTTCAAGGCACACATGTACAAGTAAGTCCATTGTACTTTACAATCAATATACATATTTTTTCATGATCACTAGTGCCCATATCTTCATGTCTATGTGAGTGTACTATTCACTCCCACACTTCTCAGTTTTCAATGAGATTGCAGAGATGATTTCTTTGATCATGGTGCATCATTTTTAGTATTTCAACTTGATAAAGTTATCTCTCTAAGTCTATTACATACTCACAAAATTTCATTTCATTTGGAGTTCACAACTCTGAGATATCTTCAATTGACGTTACCTGTGTCTCTGCATCATCTACCTCCTAAAAAGTCGGGATTACATACCTGACTTGCTAAATTTATTTCTCTCCGTATGGTTACTTAATTTTGATGAAATAAATCCTAATAGGCTGCATTACATCTTAATTATACTCCTCTAAAAGCTCTATGGCCAATTGTAATAAGAGAATGAGCGCTAAGTGAAATACTGAAGCACTCTTGACCAAAATAGAAAGTTTCTTCATGTTGTCTATTGGTTAAACGAGTATGTCTTGATTCAATCTTTTAAGAGTGATCTTTCAAGGTACATAGGTTGTTTAATACATCCATTGGGAAGCTAAAAGGGTCCACTTCATGTCCGTGGAGTTTATTTGGCAGGTGTAGTGCAAAGTTTTGCAGCACCACTTCATCTTCTTCAAGTATAAATCCATCTCTTCATAGTGGTATCAGAGCAAGGTTGGACAACATGGCAAATGGATTTCCTTCATCAATTGACAAATTGGATAGAGGTAACTACTCAGCCTGGTCATTAAGGATGGAAGCTTACCTTTAAGGCATGAATTTATATGGTTGAGGGCAACTTAAAGTGCAACTTGGTTGAGGGGATGCATGCTACCCAAACTTATCTCCATTATGAAGATTCAATTTATGTTACATCATAAACCAATAGCATATTGAGCATGCGATTTCCTTGTTGCCATATCAAGATAAAGCCTTCAAGCAAACAGTTGAAGTTTTCCAAAAGTTGCATGTTGTGTTCATGAAGAAATACATGCAAGTCATGATGGTTGGTGGAAATAGATGAGGAAGAGACCAAAGAGGAAAAAATGTGTGAAACATTTTAGTGGGAAGAATTACTATCTTTGTGTCTCCTTCTTACTAGAAATCACAAGGATATGGAAAACAAGTTTCACATGGGAAAGTTGACCAAACTTTTAAGCTTTGTTGGTTCGCTTTCCATCAATTGTGAAGGTTCTGAGAATCCAAGCGGAGCAATTTAGGTGGTCTACTTGCATGTCCCTACATGATGGTCTAGGTTTGCTGACAAGAAATTAGTTCTTACTAACCCTACCTTCCAATCTAGGAAAACAATCAAGGAGGGTGAGACATATATATTAGCTTTGACATCTTTCTCATCAAATAATCCTTCGGAGCTTTGTTAACGATGTGCATCTTTTCCATGTTTTTTAATAAGTGCACCTAAGTTTGCATTCATAGGGCCAATCTACAAGATCATATAGCAAAAAATATTGCCTAACACCTATGCGGCACACTACGTAGTCCCCCTAAGATGCCTTCCACAATCATTTCGTTTATGTTTATAAGTGGTGTAAGTAGCTCCATTTTCTTTTATTTCTCACATCATCCACCAACATGCAATTTGGGCCCATATTATTTTTGTTCAAGATTAGGGTCTATGGAAGCACATGAGCAACACAAGGAATAAGAAGAAGAAGCTTGGTGAACAAGAAAATAGAGACTATATTTCCAAGTGAATGTACAAAGATAAGTGACCCATTAAGGTTATAGGTATATACATAACCAGGAGGAAAAAATTCCTAAAGAGGTAAGAAAATGCCTTGATGGTCCTGTGTGTTTACAGACATCACTACCAAAATATATCAATGAATCCACCCTAGACATGATGTGGTGAACAAGGATTTGGAACTCATGTATAAGGAAGTACCAAGCCACGTGGAAAGAAATCAATGCATAAAAGGAAGTAATCCCAAAGCTTTACAAAAATTTTCAAACTTCTCCCTAGGTAGAGCCTTTGTGAAAAGGTTTGCAACATATCATATGTGGGCACATAAACCAAACTGATCTCTCCATTAGAGACTATCTCCTTAATGTAGTGATAGTGTTGGAACAAGTCCATGGCAAGTCTAACTGGTGCCTTGAGTCATCAAAATAGATAGAAACTTGAAGGAGAATGTCAAATGCTCGTAGAGCTCACTTTTGAACTCACTCTTGTAATTTTTGAGTTTCTACTTGATGTAAAAGTTAAAGAATCTAAGTGGTTGAGTCCACTTGATGAGTAGGAAGGAGAAAGCCATGTATTCATGATTGAATGAGCGGGAGAATCAATCACTAAAAGATTGCAGATTGATTTTAGGTGAGATTCAAATTAAGGTTTGGGCTCCAAACATCACTATATATACATGGCTCTTAGTCGCGGTTTTTGTACCTCCATGAGCAGAGCTTTATGCCATATCAGAGTGTGGTTTCAAGCCACACTTATGTACTAGTAAGTCCTTTTTATTTTACAATCAATATAGATTTATTTTCATGATCATTTGTGTCCATAGCTTCATGTCCATGTGAGTGTACTGTTCACTTCCACACTTTTAGTTTTAAGTTAGATTGTAGAGACGATTTCTCTGAGCATGGTGCATCATTTTCAAAGATTCAACATGTTAAATTTAGCTCTCTAAGTATAATAAATACTCACAAAGTTTATAGCATTTGGAGTTCACAACTCTGAGATATGTTCAATTGAAGTCATTTGTGTCTTTGCATCATGTAGCTCCTGAAAAGTCGGGATTACATACCTGACTTGCTAAACTTATTTCTCTTAGTACGGTTACTTATTTTTGATGAAATAACTGCTAATAGGTTGCATTACTTCCTAATTAGACTCCTCAAAAAGCTCTCTGGTCAATTGTAATTAGCGAATTAGCACTGAGTGAAATGCTCAAACACTCTTGACCAAAATATTAAGTTTCTTCATGTTGACTATTAGTCAAACTAGCCTCTCTTGTATAAATCTTTTGAGAATGATCTTCCAAGGTAAATAGGGTGTCTAATACATCCATTAGGAAGCTAAAAGTGTCCGCGTCATGTCCTAGAGTTTTTTTGGTTGGTGTAGTGCAATGTTTTGCAGCACCACTTCATCTTCTTCAAGTATAAATCCATCTCTTCATAGTGGTATCAAAGCAAGGTTGGACAACATGGCAGATTGATTTCCTTCATCAATTGACAAATTCGATAGAGGTAACTACTCAGCTTGATGTTTAAGGATGGAAGCTTATCTTCAAGGCAAGAATTTATATGGTTATATAGCTGGAGATGAAGTTATGCCAAGTTTCAGGAACAAAGGTAAACCAACACAGGAAGAGCAAGAAAGATTGAGCACATGGTGCTTGAAGGATGCACTTGCAAGGTCTTATCTCCTCAACTCTATCTTAGATTTTTTTTTTGCCTCACATTAGAAGTTGTAAAATATCTCAAGAAGTGTTGAATGCACTTGAATCCTTCTTCTCTTCAAGTAGAAAGGCTAGGAAGCATCAACTATGGCTGGACTTCACAACTCTCAAGAAAGCTCCCAAACAAAATGTATCTGATTTTGTCACAAAGCTCAAGGACATAGCAAATCCATTGGGAAGCATTTGAGAGGTAATAGAGGAAGAGCAAATTGTAAGGCAGGTCATCAATGGCTTGAAGGTAGATGACAAGTGGGAAGCATTCACCACAACTATGGATCTATACATGGATATGCATGTACCAGATTTCAATACACTCATAGGACAACTACTTACTCAAGAGGCCAAGCTCATCAAGAATGGAGAAAGTTCCAAAGGTAGTCAATTTTGTTGGATTTAGACGTCTGCAGAAGCACGCGAACAGCACAAGGAAGAAGAAGAAGCTTGGAGCACAACACACAAGACTGAATGTATTACTAGAGAATGTACAAAGATAAGTAGCCCATTAGGGCAATAGGCGTATATACAAGCCGGGGGAAAAAAACCTCCTAAAGAGGGAAAAAAGTGCCTCGGCGGTCCTAGAGTGTTCACACACATCACTACCTAAATATATCAACAAATCCCCCCTGGGAGTGATGCGGTGAACAAGGAGCTGGCACTCATGTATAAGGAAGTGCCGAGCTATGTGGAAATCACTCCACAAAAGGAAGTAAGCCCAAAGCTTTGCGGAAAGCTTCAAACTTCTCCCTAGGCAGAGCCTTCGTGAAAAGGTCTGCAATGTTTTCCTGCGTGGGCACATATGCCAAGCTGATCTACCCAGCAGAGAACCTCTCCCTGACATAGTGATAATGCACCTCAATGTGCTTAGTGCGAGCATGGAACACAGGGTTCCTCGCAACTGCCAATGCGCTCTGACTGTCAGTGAAGATGGTGGTGGCAGAAGACTGGCCAACACCCAAATCAGCCATAAGGCGTCTGAGCCACACACACTCAACAGTCGCTGTGAAAGCTGCCCTATACTCAGCCTCACAACTGGAAGTGGCCACAGTAGGCTGCTTCTTGCTCAACCAAGATATACATGAGCTACCAAGCATGAAGCAAAAACCACTGGTGGACACACGAGTGTCATAGCAACCAGCCCAATTTGAGTTAGAAAAAGCATGCAAATCTGGCGGTAGTGATCCCCCCTTGGGATAAAACAACCCAAGTAGCCGAGTACCACTCAAGTAGCGAAAGATGCGCTTAACCGCTTTCCAATGCGTGACTCCGGGGCAATGCATAAACCTGCTCATCTGTGAGACAGCAAACTGAATATCTGGCCGAGTAATGCATAAGTAAATCAAGCATCCAACAGCCTGCTGATAGAGAATAGCATCAAATGCATCTCCAGCATCATGAAGACTCAATCGTAAACCTGTCTCCATAGGAGTGGCAATAGGCTTACAGTCTTCAAGGCCAAAACGCTGCAATAATGTGTCAATATATTTTGTTTGACACAAAGCAATTCCACCATCAACTTGCATAAATTGAATGCCCAAATAGTGATGCAAATGCCCCAAATCAGACATCTCAAATGAGGCATGCAAATCAGCCTTGAAATCAGCAATATGCTTCTCAAGAGGACCAGTGAGCAGCATGTCGTCTACATAGACAACAATGATCAAAAGCACATCATTAGCACGCTTAACATATAAGGTGCTTTCAGTTGGACTGTTCTCAAAACCATGTGCAATCAGATAGGCATGTATTTTCTCATACCAAGCACGTGGTGCTTGCTTTAAACCATATAACGCCTTCTTTAACCTGCACACCTGGTTTTCATGCCCTTTCTGCACAAAGCCACGGGGCTGAAAAACATACACTTCTTCATGCAAGTCACCATTCAGAAATGTTGTTTTAATGTCCAACTGATGTACATTCCAACCATGATGGGCTGCAAGTGCACAAATGCTCTGAACAGTAGTCATACGGCATGTAGGTGCAAAGGTCTCATCAAAATCAATGCCTCTTTCCTGCGCATAACCCTTTGCAACAAGCCTAGCCTTATACCTATCAACTGTACCATCAGGTTTACGCTTCAGCTTGTATACCCACTTAGTGCCAATGGCCTTCTTGCCAGGAGGCAAGTCACATAAAGACCATGTACCATTCTTCATTATAGCATCATATTCATATTGCATAGCAGCCATCCAATTTTCTGAATTTTGTGCTTCATCAAAAGAAACAGGCTCATTCTCATCACAGAGACTAGATGCAGCCATAGCATAGCAATCTAATGCAAAGGAGGTACTATGAGAGCCTGAACGAGTACGATATGACAAAGGTGCATCTAATTTGCTGTCACGCAAAGTCTGCACCAGCCATTTTGGCATAGTTTTTGCCTGTTCAATATCAGCTCTCTCATCAACAAGTGCATCATGTAAATTTGCATCAGAAATGGAATGATCTGCATTATCATATGAAACCTGCAAAGGCTGAGAAGTTGCCTCATTAGGACCAGCGCTAGCCTGTCCACCTGTAAAAAGAGGCATCAAAGTATCATACATGTCTTTGGAGCTAACAGATGTCTCCTTAGTACATGAAAGCAATGGCTGAATAGCATCTTCCACAAAGACAACATCACGGCTAACCAAAATGCGTTTAGTCTGTGGATGATACAGACGATAGCCTTTACTTTCAGAACTGTACCCAACAAAAATACATTTTACTACCTTATCATCCAATTTTCTGCGATGTTGTTCAGGCACTAATGCATATGCCAAACAATCAAAAACACGAAGATGAGCAACAAATGGCTTGCGGTCATGCCAAGCCTCATATGGAGTGATAGACTGCAACGCTTTCGTGGGACACCTGTTCAGTACATATGCTGCACACATGACAGCCTCAAGCCAGAAACTATGTGGTAAAGCCTGACTTTTGACCATGCACCTAGCCATCTCCATGAGTGACCTGTTCTTTCGTTCAGCAACTCCATTCTGTTGAGGTGTATACGGCACTGTACACTGGTGTTTTATCCCACGTTCAGCCAGAAATGCATTAAAATCTGAAGACATATATTCCCCCCCTCGATCAAAACGGAGGGTGCCCATTTTACATGCTGAGAGATTTTCAGCCAAAACCAAAAACTGTTTGAAGCACGTGAACACTTCGGACTTTGCTTTGAGTGGATATACCCATGCATGCCTGGAAAAATCATCAATGAAAGTCACGAAGTAAAGGTAATTTCCAAAAGAGGGTGTCTGCATAGGACCACATACATCACTATGTACAAGCTGCAATTTTTGCATAGCCCGAACTGAACCATCTTTTGGAAAGGAAGAACGCTGCATTTTGCCCAAAATACAGCCTTCACAAACATGTTTTCCAGGTGCCTCAAGTTTGGGCAAAGAGGACACCATTTCAGATTTCTGCAGGCATAACAAACTAGCAAAATTCAGATGACCAAAGCGTGCATGCCAAAGCTTTGCATCTGACATAGCCTGAGAATCATGAACTGCACATGCCGAATCATTCACAGATTTTTCATAGTCTATGAGCTTATACAGCCCACGACATAAAATGCCAGAAGCAATAATCACATCGCCATTTGAGAGATCATGGACTGTACACCTGTCATCAACGAATTTCACAACCAAGCCAATCTTGGCTAATGCAGAAACTGATAACAGGTTCTTTTTGATCCCTGGCACAAATAAAGCATCTGACAAAGTGAAAGAACTACCATCAGCAGTAGTCAGAATGATCTTACCAACTCCCTTAACAGGATAAGAGGAGTTATTGGCGCATGTGACAGTATTCCCTGTAGGGGGAGGCTCGAGTGAAGAGAAGAAACTGCGCTGCGAGGTAATATGTTTTGGTTGCCCCACTGTCAAAGTACCAAACATCTGAGTCTACTGCAGACATGCACTGATCATGAGAAGATGGGTCAAAATTGCAGACAGTAGTAAACGCCCATTCTTCTTCCTGCACAAGATTTGCAGACTCTGTTTTTGGTGTAGAGGCCTCTGCAACAACCATTCCAGCCTCTTTCTTCTTTGCCTCTTTAGCAGCCAGTTTTGGACAGTTCTTTATAATATGATCATTTCCTTTACAGTACTTGCAGAACAATTTCTGCTTTTCTGATTTCTTCTCATCTTTATCCTGGTTCTTCGATTGTGCAGCATTTGCAGATTTCTGCTTACTAGTAGAAGAGCTCCATTTTCCTTTACCCTTATGACTAGCCAGGAAAGCTTGATCTGCTACACGCATAATGGACCTGTTCTGCCTGGACTGATCTTCCTGCAACAGAACAGAGACTAATTCCTCAAATGACAAGGGATTCGGATTGCCTTTCATCATCAATCGAAGAGTAGAGGCAAAACTCTGATATGAATCAGGAAGGCCATTCAGAACGGTCTGCACAAGTGAGCTATCTGGTATAACCTCATCAGCAGAAATCAATTGTTCCTCCAGGTCTTTGATCTTTGTAAGAAAATTGTCCATCGAATCACCTTCATTCATGTGCTCACTCTCCAACTATTTTCGGAGGTAAGCAACACGAGCCTCATTCCTAGCCTGGTACAAAGTGGTAAGTGTATCCCAAGCATCCTTTGTTGTTCTGCAAGAGCGAATGTGAGGAATAATGGCACGTTTGACAGACAAAGCTATCAATGCATGCGCCTGGGCATCTCTGCCATCCCAACGAATCTGCTCTACAGTAGGTGCAACAGAAACAGCAGCACGAACAGGAATCTGCGGAATATCATCTTCGACACCATCTTCATCAGCTCCAACACCTGTATTTGCAGTACCTGTCGTTACAGGTGTAACAGGACGTCTTTCAACACCCTGCACAATGTTCCACAATCCTTTTGCAACCAGTACATGTCGCATCATATAAGCCCATAATGGGTAGTTGGTACCATCCAACTTATCCTCAATAGCCAACATACGGAATACATCACTGCTTTCAGCCATGGCCGGTGACTAAAATACCTTGATGCAGAAAATTGACTGTATCTCAAAAAGTTGAACAGAACTGCCCAGACGAGTTCTACTAGACCTGTAGCAGACTTCGAGACGCTTAAACTGGCGAACAGAAACTGGCATATACCTTTGGCACAAAAGGACGAAATAGCCTGCACAAGCACTGCGATAGTGCGTTCGGAGGCCGAAACGAGCTCAGATTGCTCACCAAATTTTGTGCGAATCTGAGATTGCAAACGGAGGAGTGTTGACGGCGCCCTAGAAGAAGCAACGACCTGCTCTGATACCAATTGTTGGAGTTAGACGTCTGCGGAAGCACGCGAACAGCACAAGGAAGAAGAAGAAGCTTGGAGCACAACACACAAGACTGAATGTATTACTAGAGAATGTACAAAGATAAGTAGCCCATTAGGGCAATAGGCGTATATACAAGCCGGGGGAAAAAAACCTCCTAAAGAGGGAAAAAAGTGCCCCGGCGGTCCTAGAGTGTTCACACACATCACTACCTAAATATATCAACAAATTTTGTGCCTTGTATACTGATAAAAGCAAGTCAAAAGAAAACAAAGGAAGAGGAAAGAGAGTGGATGATGCAGGAGGTACACATCAAGCTAACTATGCAGGTAGAGGAAGACATGGTAGAGGTAGAGGCAGAGGAGGAAGGCAAGGCAGGAGGAGATCCCAAGACCCTAATTCATGCTCTATTTGTGGATTAACTAATCATACAACTGAAAATTTCTTATGAATTCCAGGAATCAAAGAGGTAGATGATACAATAGATTAAGTTATGACTACTTTAGAGGAAGGAACAACAACTTCAATGGCTACCACAACAACAACTACAACCATTCAAACTATCAATGAGGCAATAGAAGAAGAAGAAACTTCAATAACTACATAGAAGAATCAAATCAAGAGGACTCATTGCTAATCATGAATATGTCCATCTCTTCACACATAGTTCATCTCAATTTTCTTTGTGTGAGCATTGAACACAAAGTTCATCAACATTGCCAATGCACTCTGAATGTAATTAAAGATGGTGGTAGACTCAAAAAAACCCAAATCAGCCAAAAGGACTTTGAGCCACACACACACATGCACACACACACACACTCAACAATGATTATGGAAACTACCCAATACGCATCCTCACAACTAGAAGTGGCTGCTTGTTGGTCAACCAAGATATGCATGAGATACCAAGCATGAAGGAAGAAACACTCATGGAAATACAAGTGTCATAGCAGCTAGCATACTCTAAGTCAGAAAAAGCATGCAAATCTGGAGATGATGAGCCATCCTTGGGATGAAACAATCCAAGTAGCTGGGAACCACTCAAGTAGAAAAATATGCACTTAACCAAGCACCAATGCTTGACACTTGGGTAATGCATAAAACTGTTCATTTGAGAGAAAACACTGAATATCAAGCTAAATTATGCATAAATAAATCAGGACTCCAACAATTTGCTAATAGAGAACAACATAAAATGCATATTCAACATCATGAAGACTCAACCTGTTCACAAACCTGTTTCCATGAGAGTCCAATATGTTTGCAATCTTAAGGCCAAAGGGATGCAATAATGTTTCTCTCTCTCTCTCTATATATATATATATATATATATATATATTAAATTTTTTTTTTGACACAGAAGCATTCCTCCATCAACTTGCATAAATGGAATGCCCAAATGATGATGCAAATGACCTAAAATCTTGAAATTATAATTGTGCTTTAAAACTTGCAATATGATTCCCCTTAGGACCAGTGAGCAGAATGTCTTCAACATATGCAAGAATGATTAGAAGTACATCTATAAGCTTAATATATAAGGTGCCCTTTGTTGGACTATTCTCAAAGGCATGTCCTAGCAAGGAGGCATATATCTTCTCATATCAACCACACAATGCTTGTTTTAAACCATATGATGTGTTTTTCAACTTGCACACTTTCTTTTCATGCTCGTTCTGCATAAAATCATGGGCCTGAAATACATACACTTTTTCATGTAAGTTACCATTCAAAAATACAAGTTTAATGTCCAACTAATGTACATTCCAACATGATGAGCTACAAGTGCACAAATGCTATGAACGGTGGTCATCTTGCAAGACAACTAAAGATGCTTGGGATACTCTTACAACATATGTCAGTATAGAGATGACAATCATGTTGCTTACCTCTAAAAATAATTGGAGGGTGAGCATATGAATGAAGGACATCCAATGAACAATTTCTTGAAAAAGATCAAAGATTTGAAAGATTAATTGATTTCTACTGCAGAGATTTTTCTAGATAGTTTATTTGGGCATATTATTCTCAATATTCTTTCATATTCATATTAGAGTTTTGCTTCTACTCTTTGATTGATGATGAAATCAAATCAAAATGCCTTAAAATGGAGGAGTTAGTCTCTTTTCTGCTGCACAAAAATCACTCTAGGCAGAAGATGTCAATTACGTGTGTTGCAGATCAAGCTTTGTATTGAGAAAGACAAAGGTAAATGGAGCTAGTCTACTAGTAAGTAGAAATCACCTAATCTTGCATAGTAAAAAATGAAGACAAAGATGGCAAACAAATAGAAAAGAGAAATAGTTTTGCAAGTACTATAAGGATAACGACCATGCCATAAAGAGTTTTCTTAAATTGGTTGCAAAGGAGGCAAAGAAAAAAGATGTAAGAATGGTTGTTGTACAACCCTCTACACCTAAAAAAAATTCTTCTAATCTTGTTAAGAACGAAGAGTGAGCATTTACTCCTGTTTCTAGCTATGACACATCTTTTCATGAGCAATGTATGTCAGGTAGTACTAAGATGTTTGGTACTTTGATAGTGGTGCAACCAAAGATACACAGTTTCTTCACTTCTCTTGAGCATGTCCCTATGGCAAATAGTGTCACATGTGCTAAGACATCCTCTTATCCTCTAATGCGAGTTGGAAAGATCATCCCGACTAATGTTGATGGCTACTCTTTCACATTGTCACATGTCTCATATGTTCTAGGCATCAATAAAAATTGGTTATCTAATTCAAGATTAGCCAAGATTGATTCGCTTGTAAAATTGTTGATGAGAGGTGTACAATTCATGATCTCTTGAATGGTGATGTTATTATTTCTTTTGGAATTTTATATTGTGGATTGTATAAACTCATAGACTATGTGGAATTTTTAGACTATGTGGAATTTGTGAATGATTCAACATTTATAGCTCATGATTATCAAGCTATCTCAAATACAAAGCTTTGGCATGCACACTAGTTTTCTAGTCATCTAATTTTTGCTAGTTTTCTTTGCTTGAAAAAAATATAAAAACGGCATCCTCTTTTCTCATATGTAAGGAACCTTATGAACATGTCTATGAAGGCTGTATTTTGGGTAAAATGTAGCATTCTTCCTTCCTAAAAGATGGTTTAGTTAGAGTTGCTCATGAATTGTAGCTTGTTCATAGTGATGTTTATGGTCCCATGTAGACACTTTCAGTTGGGATTTATCTATACTTCATGATATTCACTAATGAATTTTCCAGGCATGCGTGGATTCATCCATTGAAAGCAAGGTCCAAGGTGTTTATGTGCTTTGAATAGTTCTTGGTTATGGCTAAAATTTTGTTAGCATGTTAAATGGGCACTCTCCATTTTGATCGAGGGGGCAAATATATGCTTCTCATTTCAATGCATTTCTAGCTAAGCATGGGATAAAACATCATTGTACAATGTCATGTATGTAGAGAGTACACACGCGGAAGCAAAATGAAAAGTAAAGTACTCTCACAAAACAAAGAATGTGTGAGACACAAAATGAGTAGACCATGAAATGGGTAAACTCATGTGGATTAGAAATGAGCTTGCCAAGAGCATGGAGTAGGCTCCTCAAGCTTCTAACCAAGTACAAATGAGGGGAGAGGCCCTCCTTATATAGATTTGGGAGGGGTTCTCAAAAGTACATCATATGTGGGATAAGTCTCCTGAAAGGAGAATGAATACAACTGGTAGAAGCACATGGCAAGGTACCCAAATACAAAGGAAATACAATATAAAATGGAAATAGACTAGAAATGGAGTGCCTCCTAGATACAAAATGGAGATGCACTCCTGCGGATACAAATGTAGATGAAGTAGGAGCAATCATGTCGTCAACACCACCTTTGCAACTCCATTTTGGAGCGGCTGAATGTTGTAGAGGTCCACCAAGCACTGAAGCGGAACCGGAGGTAGAGCCTTCGTGAACATGTTCGCCAGGTTCTCCTGAGAGGTACACTGCTCTAGAGTAATCTCCTGATATATGAGCTTCTCGCAGATGAAGTGGTACTGGATCTTGATGTGCTTCATCCAAGCGTGGAACACTGGAGTCTTGGCGATGGCCAAGGCTGATTGGTTGTCCGTGTGAATACATGTCGGAGTATCTTGCAAAACACCGATGTGAGATAATAAATGTCGAAGCCAGATGGCCTCACATGCTGCAAAGTTGGATGCTCAGTACTCGGCCTTGGTAGATGATAGTGCAATTGTAGGTTGCTTCTTACTTGCCCAAGAGATAGGTCCTGAGCCAAGCAAGAATATATACCCAGAAGTAGACCGTCGAGAATCAAGATCACCAGCCCAATCTAAATCAGAATAACCTGCGAGTTTGATGCCCCCTTTGTACCAAAGACCATGATGTTGGGTGAGGGCAAGGTATCGAAGTAATCTGTTTGAGCAGCATCCCAATGAGTTTGACGAGGCTGATGTGCAAACTGACTGAGTATACCAACTGCATAGGCAATATCTGGTCTAGTGTTGGCAAGATAGAGTAATGAGCCAACAAGCTGTCGATAGGTATGCACATCCACAAGTGATGATGAGTCCTCCAGTGTAAGCTTGATGTTTGGATCAAGTGGTATAGAGACTGAGTGACACTGGTCCATGTTATATCTGGAAAGTAGATCAGAGCAGTACTTCTTTTGTGATAGGAATATACCTTCTTTTGCTTTCCAAACTTCCATACTCAAGAAGTAGTGTAATAAGCCAAGATCTGTCATAGAGTACTCAAGATGAAGCTGTGTGATGATGAATTGGATGTGTTCTTCATCTAAGCCTATCAAGGTCAAGTCATCTACATAGAGAATGATGATGGCTACTAATGACTCCTTTTAATAGATACAGAGATTAGCATCAGCATTGCTTCTGTGAAATCCCTTCTCTTCAAAGAACTTGTGAATCTTTTCATACCAGACCTTGGGATCTTGCTTGAGTCCGTAAAGTGCCTTGTGAAGCTTGTAGACTTGATCTTCTTTGCCTTTGATCTTGAAGCCTTCAGGTTGTTCAACTTATACTTCTTCTTGAAGATCTCCATTGAGGAATGCACTTTTGACGTCCAGCTGGTAACTAGGCCACTTAAAGTGAGCACTTAGTGCTAAGATGATTATGATGGTTGTGAATCTTGCAGTAGGAGCAAAGGTTTCTTCATAGTCAATGCCACGTTGTTGCTTGTATCCCTTATCTACCAACCTTGCTTTGTACTTGTCTAATGTGCCATCTGACTTGTACTTAACTTTATAAAGCCACTTAACTCCTATGAGTTGATGATTTGTGGGCTTAGGTATAAGAGTCCAAGTTTTTTTCTTCTCGATTGCATCCATTTCTACTTGCATAGCTTTTTCCCACTTAGGCTGACCTTGAGCTTCTTTGTAATTAGATGGTTCTGGGATTTGTTGAATCAGATGCATTAAGGCGTAATTGACATGGTGACTTTGTTCTCGCTGTCGCTTGTCGATAAGTCTATGAGATCTTCTTGGATGACTTGAAGTACTTGCTTCTAAAGTTTGGAAATATTGAGTCCCCCTCTGAAGTGTAGATAGGTGGACTAAGACTTGTACTTGAATCTTTTCTTGAGTATGAGGAAGCTTCATTGAAGATCACATCCTTCGAAATGGTGATAGAGTGGTTTTCCATATCATATAGATAGTATGCCTTCGATTGGTCACTGTACCCTATCAATATGTGTTTCTTGGACTTTGATTGTAACATGTTTCTATCTTCTTTTGGTACATGGACAAAATCTTCACTACCAAAGACTCGAAAATAATTCACATTTGGTTTTCTTCCATAGTATGCTTCAAAGGGTGTTTTGTTATGTAAAGCACTTGTAAATCCTCAATTAAGAATGTGAACGACAGTATGCACGACTTCTGCCCAAAACTTGTAGGGTAGATCCTTGTGATGAAGCATTGTCCGTGCCATTTCCATCACACTGCATATCTTCCTTTCAGCTACTCCATTCTGGGATGGAGTATGAGGCTGAGTGACTTGTCTTTTGATTCCTTTCTGGTTGAGAAAGTTATCAATGTCATGATTGATAAATTCACCACCTCCATCTTATCTGATGGTTTTTACTTTAGTTGAAGCTTCATTCTCAACTTCCTTGATCCAAGTTCGAAACTTAGAGAATGTGTCTGCCTTTGACTTCAAAAAGTACACCCAAATATATCTAGAGTGGTCATCTACTAGAAGATAAAAGTAGAGGGATCCACTCAAGGATGCGGTGTTCATGGGTCCACATAAGTCCATGTGGATGAGGGCTAGAGGGTTCCTGGCTCGTGTGGAAGCTTCCTTGGGAACTGGGGCCCTATGTTGCTTGCCTTGGGTGCAATCTTGGAAGACATCAGTAAGTTGCCTGATCTTTGGCAATCCCTTCACAAGTTGGGATGAAGAGATTTTTGATAAGTAAGAAGTGTGTCCAAATCTTTGGTGCCACAAACTTGAGGTGGATTCTTTGGATACAAAGCAAGATAGCTTGTAGAGGCCCTTTTCTTCAATACCTTGAGCAATGGCATCCTTTGTATGGGGATCAACTACCTTAACTAAGGTGTTGTCAAACCATACTTCTTTGTCCTGATCTGTAATGGCATTGATGGAAAGTAGATTCATACATAAATTTGGAACAAAAAGAACATTGGATAAAGACTTGCATTCCCCCTGATTGTTGGTAATTTGAACTTTCCCTTTTCCTTTGATGGGTAAACTTTTGTTGTTGCCAAGATAGACTTCTCCCGTATGTTCTTCGAGTTCTTGAAATGAGTCCTTGTCTTTGCACATATGGGACGTAGCTCCGCTATCAAAGATCCACTCATGCGGGGAGCTAGAAGTAACTAGGGCATTGGCTTCTGTGGAGATGAAGAGTTCCTCACTGGAGCAGTGGGATCTATGTTGCGAGCCTTTGGATGCTTGCCTAGACATAGAAGCCTTCGATGATTCTTTCTTTTTATAGCAAAACTTTTCTATGTTGGAAGTCAATGTCCTCATTGGTCCAACAAACAGCTTCATAAAAAGCTTACTCCATATCCTTCCAGGCGGACGCAATCTCCATATATAGACTCTCTTCTATATAATTTCAACAAGTCAAAGCGGGTCGACTTGGTCTAGCCCATCGTTCTAAAAGCTTCCTCAGTAGACCCGGGTTCAAATCCCGTCGGGCGCAGCGCAAAGACAATTTTTTGGTACTTTACTTTTAGGAAAAACACACGGACGGGCTGCGTTTATTGTCGAATGCGATGATGCTCTATCGTAGCTTTTATTTTAGCGAAAGTAGCTTTTAGTACAGCTTTTCATGGATACTCAACAACTATATAATAAGGCCCTTGGCTCCTTGTATAATCACTCACTCAAAGATCTAGAGCTTGGAGATCTTCTTGAAGACAGAGTGTTCTCACACTCTTGAAGGAGGTGAAGTTGTGGTGAAGGAGAGGCTACTCTCATTGCAGCAGGAAGTCTTCTAGGAGGTGGTGGTAACTATCTTTTGTGAGTTAAACTTGTGGTTGATTTACAATTTCGTTACACTATTTTGTTAGCTTCGTTGCTTCATTCTCTTCACACACGCTTAGATTATTTCGACATAATCTAAAATTTGTATCATCATCTTCTTATTCTTCCATTAGTGAGTGCACCACTTTATATGGTTGAGTAGTACTCCCATGTTGTAATTTGGACATCTATTATTTTTAGTGAAGTAAGCATCCAGCTTACGTTCCCTATCCTTGTCTCAAGATTTCTTTCTTTCTCTATCTCACTTATCATCTTGTCAATTAAGTTGTGTATGCTCAAGAGGTTTTAGTATTGGAACGATCTGGGGCCCCAAATTCCAACACTTGGTATCAGAGCTACATAATTGACATACACACTTAAGATAAGATGAGTGAGATTAGAATTGAGATTGAAGACAAGTTGGATGGATCTTCTAATTATCCCATGTGGAGTTTCATGATGATGAACTTGTTAGTGACAAAGGATTTATGGAGTATCGTCAATGGATCCTTAACAAGACCAAGACGAGAAGGCGAAGGAGGGTCTACAACAGCTTCAACAGGTACTGGAGTTGCTATTACAGAATTAACAGAAGAAGAGGTAACCACTTCGACATCCAGAGTCACTGCTAGGTCTTTACCTAGAGTTCCTCCTACTGAAGATCAGGCAAGATGGGATGCTAGAGATGCTTTAGCACTTTCATTCATAGCAATGAGTGTTAAAAAGCATGTTCTACCACAGATCAGATCTTGCAGAAGTTCTAGTCAAGCTTGGTTAAAGCTCGAGAATCTTTTTCAGAGCAGAAATCCTGCTAGGAAAGCTCACTTGAGGAGACAACTAGCAAATACAAGGATGAAAGCTGGTGAGTCAATTCAAACCCACATTACGAGACTCGTTGACTTAAGAGATCAACTTCTAAATGTAGGAGTTGAGATATCAGATGAAGAAATGGTAAATACGCTGATTAATTCACTTCCTATTTCATATCGATCTTTCATAACCACTCTTACCCTTACCACAAGAGATAGAGAGGTTACATTTGAAGAGTTAGAGTTCTTGTTACTTCAAGATGAAGATCAGTTGAAGGGAATGGAAGAGAATGAAGAAGCACTTTCATCTTCATCAAAGGGTAAGAAGAAGAAGGATAAGAAGAAGGAAAAACAATCCAAGAAGGAAAGTAGGTCCCTTTCACCTTCTACTTCAGATTCTGTATCTACGACATCTAAAGTGAATTCTTCTAAAAAGAAGGTAAAAATATGTTCTTTTTGCAAGAAATGTGGACATATTCAGTCAGAATGTTATAAAAGGATTGCAGCAGAAAAGAAAAAGGCATCAGGTAATGTTGCACAAGATGATAAAAAAGGGAAATCTCAAGGTGATTCTTATGCCTGTATCACTATTGAGGAAGTAGCTTTTGATCAAGCAGCTTTACAAGTTCTTTCAGCAAGTCCTTGGATATTCGACTCAGGTTCTACAAAGCATATGACAGGTTGTAGAGATGTATTTTCTTCTCTTTCCTATTCTTCAGGTAGAAGAGTTACTATTGCAGATGGCAATGATTTGGATGTTGTGGGAATAGGTACAGTAACCCTAAAGTCAAGAGAAGGTGGTGTTTTTCAAATTTCAGATGTCCTTTATGTACCTGAAATGAAGAAGAATCTGCTATCTATATTTGCATTTTTAAGTGATGGTTTTAAAGTTGTATTTGAGAAAGATCTTTGTAAGATCTTATCACATAAAGAAGACAAGTGTCTTTTACAAGGTAAGCATAAAGGAGGGGTCTTTGTTTTGTCAAAAATCAGTCAAGCATATGCAATCAAATCTTCGTCGCCGGTGGAAGATATGAAGCTATGGCATGAAAGATTTGGACATATCAGTTTTGGAGCTCTCAAGAATATCAAAGACAGAGGTATGGTTGAGAGTTTACCCTCATTCAAGCTACCTGATGATTCAGATATATGTGAAGGTTGTCTTAAAGGTAAGATGCATAAACTACCTTTCAAGAAACATGGTCATATTACAGCTACCAGGAAATTGCAGATTATTTATTCAGATGTGAATGGACCTATGAGAGCAGACTCTATTCAGGGTTTCAGGTATTTTGTCCTATTTGTGGATGATTTTACAAGATACTCATGGATCTATGGTCTTAAGTCAAAGTCAGAAGTCTTTCCTATGTTCAAGAAGTTTGTAGCTATGGTTGAAAATGAAAGTAAGGAAATTGTCTAGATCGTAAGAAGTGATAGAGGTGGAGAATACTTGTCAAATGAGTTTCAGACATTTCTCGATGAGAAAGGTATAACTCGACATCTTACTATTGCTTATACTCCTCAGCAAAATGGTGTTGCAGAAAGAAAGAATAGAGTGCTTGTTGAAATGATGCGGAGCATGATGGCGTCCAAGAGGCTTTCACCAAAATTCTGGTTTGATGCAGTACATACAGCTAATCACATTTTAAACAGGTCATCTACAAAAGCTTTAAAGGTAATCACACCGTATGAGGCTTATTATGGTAGAAAAGCTAATGTGAGTTACTTCAGAGTGTTTGGATCACTTTCTTATGTACATGTTGAGAAAAAGGACCGAGGCAAACTAGATGTAAAGGCAAAGAAAGCTGTTTTTATTGGATATCCTGTTGAAAGCAAAGGATACAGGTTTTATGTTCCAGAAACAGGTGAAGTTATTCTTTCACGTAATGCTTATATTACGGAAGATAAGGTTTATGATAAAGAAGCAAAAATTCCGGAGTTCATTAGTGAAAATGACTATGGAATTTTTAGAAAGATTCTGGATATACATGTTCAGCCATATCAGGAGGGAGTTAAACCTCAAATTCCTAGTATTCAAGAAAAAATTGAAGAAAGAGGAATTTCACAACCATCTACAAAGTCAGTTCCACAAGAGACTTTGATTCCAAAAATGGAAGAAGTTAAAGTTCCAGAAAGTCCTAGTACATCGACAGGACAAGTTCCAGAACCTGTGGAAGCTGAAAGTTCAGAAAGAGTTTCACCACTATTCAAGGATACGCCTACGTGGTTATATCAGACTTGGAAAGATAGTGGTATAAAGACTTTTACTGGAAGAACAAGGAGTCAGACTAGACAACAACAACAAGATCATGTAAGAACAAGAAGTCAAACTAGACAGCAAAAAGATCATGTAAGTTTTGCTGAAGACTTCGAGATTCATGATATTTTGGCACTTACGACTGTTGAAGATGAACCTGCGTGTGTTAAAGATGCACTTAACATTCCTATTTGGAGAAAAGCTATGCAAGAAGAGATTGATTCTATTCATAAGAATCAAACTTGGCAGCTATGTGAGTTACCAGAAGGAAAGAAGGCTATAGGTGTAAAATGGATCTTCAAAATCAAAAGGAAAGCAGATGGTACTATTGATAGATACAAGGCCAGGTTGGTTGTCAAAGGATATGCATAACAAAAAGGTATTGATTATGATGAGACATTTGCTCCTACGTCTAGGATGACTATTATTAGGTCAGTACTTGCTCTAGCAGCACATTTTGGTTGGCATATATATCAACTTGACATTAAGACTGCTTTTCTAAATGGTAATTTACACGAAGATGTGTATATTCAGCAGCCAGAAGGTTTTGAAGAGACAGGTAAAGAACACTTAGTGTGTAAGCTTATAAAAGCTTTGTATGGTTTAAAACAGGCACCTAGACCATGGTATGAAAAGATACATACATATCTTTTATCCGTTGGTTTCCATAACTCAGATGCAGCTCCAACTCTTTATGTCAAAGCTGAAACAGGTATGATGATTATAGCAATCATTTATGTGGATGATATTATAGTCACAGGTCCCAGAGATGAAGATTTGCAGATGTTCAAAGAAGAATTGAAGCAAACATTTGATGTGAATGATTTAGGCATTCTACATTATTATCTTGGGATTCAGTTTCTGTTTCGAGATGAGTGTATCTACATGACACAGCAGAAGTACATTGAGAAACTTTTGGAAAGGTTTCAGATGGGTGATTCTAAACCTATGCAAACACCTATGGATCAGAACACGTCTTTACAAATGGTAGCAGATGCAGAGCCATTTGATGCTACTCTATATAGTCAAGCAGTAGGTTGTTTGATATATCTTTGTAATACACGTCCTGATATACAGTTTGCAGTTTCTCAAGTATCAAGGTTCATGCAGAATCTGACAGTGTTACATTGGAAAGCAGTAAAGCAGATCTTTCGTTATTTGAAGGGAACTTCAAATTATGCTATGGTATTTTCGAAATCTACACATTTGTTACTAAAAGGATTTTCAGATTCTGATTGGGCAGGTGAGAGAGACACAAGAAGAAGTACTAGTGGATTTTGTTTTTATCTTGGAGATTGTCTTATCTCATGGTTTTCAAAAAGACAACCCACTATTGCCACTTCATCGTGTGAAGCTGAATATCGTGCAGCATTTACAGCTACTCTAGAGTCAGTATGGTTGCAGAAGATTTTCAGTTATCTTGATGTAAGAGTACATCAACCCATTCAGATATTTTCAGATAGCCAGAGTGCTATAGCTATAGCTAAAAATCCAGTGCATCATGGAAGGACAAAGCATATAGAGGTACACTACCACTATATTCGAGAGCAGATAGCTAAGAAGCACATTGAGCTGGTTTATGTTCCTACTAGTGAGAATGTTGCAGATATATTTACCAAAGCATTGACTAGAGATAGTCATGAGAAGATTTGCAGGTTACTGAATCTTGTACCAATATGACATTGAAGGAAGGATTGTTGGAAGTCAATGTCCTCATTGGTCCAACAAACAGCTTCATAAAAAGCTTACTCCATATCCTTCCAGGCGGACGCAATATCCATATATAGATTCTCTTCTATATAATTTCAACAAGTCAAAGCGGGTCGACTTGGTCTAGCCCATCGTTCTAAAAGCTTCCACAGTAGACCCGGGTTCAAATCCCGTCGGGCGCAGCGCAAAGACAATGTTTTGGTACTTTACTTTTAGGAAAAACACACGGACGGGCTGCGTTTATTGTCGAACGCGATGATGCTCTATCATAGCTTTTATTTTAGCGAAAGTAGCTTTTAGTACAGCTTTTCATGGATACTCAACAACTATATAATAAGGCCCTTGGCTCCTTGTATAATCACTCACTCAAAGATCTAGAGCTTGGAGATCTTCTTGAAGACAGAGTGTTCTCACACTCTTGAAGGAGGTGAAGTTGTGGTGAAGGAGAGGCTACTCTCATTGCAGCAGGAAGTCTTCTAGGAGGTGGTGGTAACTATCTTTTGTGAGTTAACTGTGAAGAGAGATGGTGGATGCAATCCAAAGATGAGTAGGTGCCGCTACAACCAGCTTCACACCAGCCAACTGAGACTTCAGAGTTGATTAGTAGACCCTTTGAGCTTCCTAAATCCACCAAAATATCAGCCAAGTACTTTGGAACATGTATCCCAAAAGTTTAAGTCAAGACCGACAAGTTGCGAAATGACTAGCTCCCAAAACTTGCTATTTTTGGACATACACCTGCTGAAAAAATGAACAGTGCTCTCAACCTGGAAGGAATTAGAAAAATTCCTTTTGGGCATAGCAAATAGACTTAGCAAGCTTCCTATTCCAAGTTAAAACACTTCAAATGATGGACTGAGCACTGAGAACAAGTTTCATCAAGTTCTGGAACATTCCCACAATTCTCGGGGCTCTGCAGAGATAGACCAGTAAGCAGTAAAATGCAGATATCTCCAAAAGTATAAATCCAATGACCTTGAAAATTTATACGTAGAATCTAGACAGTGAGCGCTATCCAACGCACTTTAAAACACTGAAAAAGGTTCAGTAAAACTCGAGATATGACCTTCTGAAGTTACTGCTCTGAGTGAGTATAGCAGAGAACAAAACAGAGAGGTAGATGATAATAAATGTATAGATTCACATATGATTACAACCACATTGGCAATGAATCTTTGCACAATGGGAGTAGAATGATAGAGCTATGGAGTAAGCTCTTCAATCTCTACAAAATGACATCAAGTGGTCACGTACAAGGCTTGCTAATCGCCTCTTCCTTCTTGCTCCTTTTATAGCTATTCTTGGAGGGAGTTTTGAATTCGAATTCGAATGGCTCCACCTAAAAGTGATCCCCAAAGTTAGGAGAGATTCCCTCAGCTCAAAAATTCGTGATTTTGGTAGTTGGAGCCACGAATTTGCTTTTACATCATGGATGAGGTAAGCCATCCTTTTACTTTTTTCTTTTTCCATTTACAAGAGATAAAATGTACTCTTTTACAAGAGGTGTTCACATGACTACTCATGTGACTTACAAATGAGGATAATATCAAGCATATCAAGCATGTAGGCTTGGGCAAAATGCACCAACATTAACCTTGTGGTTGATTTACAATTTCGTTACACTATTTTGTTAGCTTCGTTGCTTCATTCTCTTCACACACACTTAGATTATTTTGACATAATCTAAAATTTGTATCATCATCTTCTTATTCTTCCATTAGTGAGTGCACCACTTTATATGGTTGAGTAGTACTCCCATGTTGTAATTTGGACATCTATTATTTTTAGTGAAGTAAGCATCTAGCTTACGTTCCCTATCCTTGTCTCAAGATTTCTTTCTTTCTCTATCTCACTTATCATCTTGTCAATTAAGTTGTGTATGCTCAAGAGGTTTTAGTATTGGAACGATCCTGGGGCCCCAAATTCCAACATTCTAAGTGTCCTGATTTTCCACAAAAATTACAAGTCAACTTTTGCGACGAGTTATGCGATCCTTGCTTAGATCCATTGCTAGCATGATGGCTTGCAGTTTTCCCCTTATTGAATGGTCCTTTGGCCTTCATGGCAGACTCCTGGGAGGAAGCCGATTTGGCTCAAGAAGCCGAATGGCCATGTCTTCACTAGAGATCTGCCTGCCACATAGTGCTAATTTACGTTGGTAGTCCTCAAATTGGGCTATGACCTTGGTAATTGTGTCATGTGGCCTAATTGTCAAATTATGAAACTCGGCCTCTAATGCATATATTTTCAAAGGGGTTTTGTCTTCATACAAAGTGGCTAGCATATCCCAAGCGTCCTTGGACATCTTACAGGCCGTGATATGACCTTTCCTCAGTTCGTCGCAGGCAAGTAATAGCTGACATAAAGCTCTTTTGTCCTTGAAATTCCACACATACCAATTGTCTAAGTTGGTATCCCTATTGGGTTCGAGGTCTGACCCATCTACTACCTCATGCAGGAGATTCGTGTAGAGATATGCGCGCATGACATCTTTCCAGAGATTGTAATTTTGTCCATTGATGCGTTCATCCTTAGGCATAAAAATAGGGGTGAAAGATGGTAAGAAGTTAGCCATAGATGATGAGCTACCTTCACTTTTGGTCATTACAAAGCTTTGAAGATAAAGTGTTTAGAAACACTACCAAAATCTTTGCCAAACGCACAAGCTTTGAAGATAAAGTGTTTAGAAACACTACCAAAATCTCTTGCCAAAAATGCTGCTTCAAAATAATTGCAAAGCTTGAAATGAATGACTCGATGCCAGAATGAAAAAAAAAAACTCCTTGCGGAGGACAGGGGGGCTTAGAGTAGCCCTTCACTGGCACTAAGAATTAGAAGAGACGCTTCGGGGGGGGAGGGGGCTTAGAATAGCCCTTCACTTGTGCACAAATAGGCACCGTGGAGTGGGGAGAGTCGATGCTCAAAGAGAGCTTGTGGGTGGGCTTAGACTAGCCTCCAATCCCACAATCATACACACACAAAAGAGTCTTCTTCTTATATTTGTGATGTACAAAGATGGAGGCACTTAGTGAATTGAGGGTGTCAAAGTATGGTTGAAGCCCAAAAAAATGGAACCTTGGGAAATACAAAGATGTCCATGTACTTACTCCCAAAACTATAAGGGCTACAACAACATATAAAGAAAAATTCGAATATAGTGCCAAACTGAAGCGTGGGACCTTAGAAAATTGAAGTTCATAGATATGGATGTTAACGCAAATGTAGCTAAAGAGAATTGTAGGTTGATAACCTTAATTCAATGTATCTGGAACACTCCATACGATTAGCTGGTGGGTCCAAAAGCAAATCCAGAGAATAAGCATGCGTTGAAAGGGATACTAAATATGACAAAGGGCTCCAAAAATAGAAACCCAAAGAGATGAGATAGCCTTGCTGGACTATCAGACTCGCATGGAAGAGTAACTACATTCTCATGGAACATGAGATGGGCGCTGATACATTGCCAAGCTATAGTAGGCCGCTAACTCTGCCGAGTTGCCTTCTTTCTTGCTCTCAGAGAGACAACTAAGCTAGTTATAGACACGCTCCTGAATCCCTCCCATGCGTTTTTCTCGGATGGAATGGTGCCACAAAGCAAGCGAGGGGATATGAATCCAGTCTCTATCACCAGGCCATCCAACATCAAGCTCCAGCTGTAATGTCTACGAGCTCTCTGGTGTGTGACTTCGCCATGGTGAGGATGAGGACGTAGAGGTCATCATCAACATAGATGTTCTCCATGAAGTGTTGTGCCGCATGGATGAAGTGATGCTTGCGAGAGCTGCTTGTGCTGGTTCTTTGCTCAATTCAGTCTCTAGCTGCAAGAAGATCTGGGAACGGGTTTGCAATCAGCACTAGCCCTCTACCAGGGACCCCAAAGTGAAGGCCATTATTGCATCACTAGGCTGCTTTCGAAAGTTCTATGGTGCGTGTATACCTTTGATCGTCAACAAGGAGTGCTCTGTCTTTGACGCGTCTGATACTGCTATCAGGGACAACATGGAGTGGTTCGATGATGAGCAAGACACCCAAACGAGATTATGCACATCATTTCTCTACTATGTTGAAGTTTCTCTCTCTCTCTCTCTCTCAGAGGAGAGATGTATGGCACGCTTCAAGTGTTGTTGCACTTTCTGTCTCTCTCACCCGAGAGATGGTGCAAGTTTGATGAAAATGATCCAGCAGCCTTTGATCTGCTCCTCAAAAAATGTTTTCCACGTACTCATTCACGCAGTGGTTTTGCTCTTGTGAGTGTGAAGCTCCAATTTGCAAATGTAGATACTAAAGCATGTGATGTGCGCAACAGGATTTCTCATCAACTACCCGTATTGAACAACATCACATTTTTGTCAGTTGCATTTGCGCTAGTCGATGAACCAGATCTTGATTTGCTTGAGCTTTGTCCTCCTCTAGAAAGCAAAAAACTGGCGATATTTTGGTCATCAAAGTGTTGCCGCAGGTTTAATGCTCAGATTTTTGGCCGTCTTCTACTTGCGCTGGATGCTGCTCAACCTCATCCTGCAGAAGTGATTGATATTCAAATGCTCCTTATACACTACATGTTTGAAGTTCTTAATCCCACGAGATGGCATGCCTGTCTAGGCATTACTGTCTTCTTGATAATCATCATCATCATACTCATCGTCCTCTACTTCACCCTCTACAAGCCACAATGGACAGAGGTTATAGAAATGATAAAATGCGAAGAGTGTTTATGAACACTTCTAATTACTTGAGATTAGCAACTAACTTCACAGAGTGTTTATAAACACTATCAACAAAGAGAACCACTATCAATTTCTGCGTAAATATTTCTCACAATGAGAAACATATTACACTCAATCCACAAAGAGGGGTGGGAGGGAGGGGAAAATGAAAGCAAATGGTGGACAAAAAAATGAAGAAGATGTGTGGGAGGGTGGGCAAATGGGCAGAATGAATCCCAAAAACTGATGGCAAAAGGCCTCTCTCAATGAGAAGAAAGCACACCACCAAAATGAAGCACCACCTCCACCAAAACTATCACCAAACACACCGCCAAGATCTCCAGCTAGCGCTCTGATACCATGTAGAGAGTACGCACGCAGAAGCAAAATGAAAAGTAAAGTACTCTCACAAAACAAAGAATGTGTGAGACATAAAATGAGTAGACCTTGAAATGGGTAAACTCGTGTGGATTAGAAATGAGCTTGCCAAGAGCATGGAGTAGGCTCCTCAAGCTTCTAACCAAGTACAAATGAGGGGAGAGGCCCTCCTTATATAGATTTGGGAGGGGCTCTCAAAAGTACATCATATGTGGGATAAGTCTCCTGAAAGGAGAATGAATACAACTGGTAGAAGCACATGGCAAGGTACCCAAATACAAAGGAAATACAATATAAAATGGAAATAGACTAGAAGTGCAGTGCCTTTTGGATACAAAATGGAGATGCACTCATGCGGATACAAATGTAGATGAAGTAGGAGCAATCATGTCGTCAACAATGTACACCTAAAAAAAAGGAATTATTGAAAGGGAAAACACAAATTTCATGGAGATGGAAGGTGTATGGTCAAAAGTCAAGCTTAGCACATAAATTCATGATGTTGATTTTATGGAAGATGCAATTAAGCCCTTACTTCATGTACCAATGAGACATCAGTTATCTCAAGGGATGTGTATGACACTTTGTTGCCTCTTTTTACAAGTGGATAGTCAAGCGTTGCCCCAAATGAGGCAATCTCTCAACCTTTTGAGGTTTGGAATGATGATGTAGATCATTGCATTTCTGATGCGAATTCATTGCATTTCGAGTGCAAATTTACATGATGCACTTGTTTATAGAAGAGGAAAAAAATATGCCCTAAATGGATGGTACAGAATTTGAGAGACAGAATATTAGAATCATGGTGCTTCCTTTGCATCAGATTATAATGCAATGGTTGTCTCCAGTCTTTGTGATGAGAATGAGCCTGTTTCTCTTGATGAACCATAGAATTCAAAAAATTGGATGGTTGCCATGTAACCAAAATATATGTCATGCAAAGATATCAATGTATGTGCCTATGGATCTCTACCATCCCAATGCATTTATCTATAGTACGTTCAAAAAAGAAACAAAATGACTAGGAAATTGAAGATCATCATCTTCAACACCATTTACATCACCTTCAACCACTATATTTGTGTGTAGAAGAATGTTTTTCAACATCGTATGCAATATTTCACAACCCTTTTTCTATTAATACATGACACATCATGTATGCCCACAATGTGTAATTAGTGATGGGGAATGATTCTAACACTCCAACGCAACAATGGAAGATGGCTGCCCACCACTAGGTCCACAAGCAGTTACATATGTTTGCACCTATTTTGTTTTTTTCTCTACACTTGTATAGAGACTTAAACTGAACTTTTGGAGACTTATAGAGCACTATAAGAGCTACCCAACACACTTTAAATAATCCCAAATGGATATTCTAGTTGGAAAAACATCCTCTACAAAACAAGCTTCTTGTTTTCAACACTGTCTGCCTATGTGCAAAGATATACCTTCACAAAGTTGGCAATTTCTCACAATTCACTCAGTCAAAGAACTTGAAACGTTGGAAAATTTCAGGGCACTATATGAGAGAAAAAATGAATCTTGAAATCAATGAAAATGAATATAATAAGAGGCCAAAAATGCCCTCCAATCTGGTACCATCAAATTTGGAAAAGCCTAACTATACCTCTAGATAGAGAGGAGCAAAGTCATGCAAAAATGAGGTAACAAAGAAAGGGGGATGCTTGCTAGAGTTTATGACTTCACTAGACTAAGTGGGAAACTTGTGGATTGCATACAACTCAAGAAAAAAGATAGGATGCTGCTTATATAGAGTTTTACTTTTCCTACAATCTAGCTAACCACCCAACAATTAGTGTAGGTGCACTATTTGGTGGCTGATTTATGCTATTTGAATTTGATTGAGTTTGGTGGAGCTTCTAACTTGATTCAATGACTTTGGTTCCTCCTTTTGGATTTGTCCACTTGCAAAACTCATGGTTGAGTCCTTTCGCATGATTGAGACTTAACTTTCAACACTGCCCCTCATGTCTCAATCCCTACGTCCTTCATTCCAATGCATGCCTTGAAGAGTTGTAGCTTTACTCCATCCAAAGTTTTGGTAAACATATATGCATATTGTCCCTTTGTATTGACATGCTCCACCTTGACATCTTTTGACATGATCTCCTCTCTAATAAAGTGGTAGTGCACTTCTATATGCTTCGACCTTGCAATGAACATCGGATTTTGAGCCAAGCATATGCTACTTATGTTGTCACAAAAAATAGGCACTTGTTTAACTTGAAAATCAAGATCAACAAACGAATTCTTGAGCCACATAAGCTCACATGAGACTTGTGCTATGCCTCCATACTCAGCTTTGACCTATGAGAGAGCCTTTGTTGGTTGTTTCTTTATCATCTTTCAAACCTGCCCAATCAACATCACAATAAGCTTGTATGGATAATATAGAACTTTGTTCACTGATCCTTTGAGGTACCTAAGTACCCTTTTGGCTACAACAAGATGAGTTACTCTTAGTTCCTATGAACATTGAGATAACACTCGAACTACATGTGCAATATCTGGTCTTCTCATAGTAGCATACAAGAGAGAGCCAATTATTGACCTGTACGTGGTGAAGTCCTTCACATTTTCACCTTCATGAGCACTTAGTTTGACAGTCACTTCTAATGGATTTGAACTAGGATTGAAATCACACAATCCGAACTTCTTCAAAAGATCTAGAATGTATTTCCTTTGCATCAAGTATATACCTTCCTCTTTATATAGTACTTCAATCCCAAGGAAGTACCTTAAAATCCCTAAATCAGATATTTTAAAATCACATCCAAGCTTCCTCTTTATGTCCTTGATGTTGGCTTCATCATCCACCATGATCAAATAATCAACATATATACAAATGAAACAATTCTGCTCCCTTCCTTCTTCACAACGAGTGATGGGTCTGCATGACTCTCATTGTATGCACATTTTACCAAGTAGTCCACAAGTCTTTGGTTCCAAGCCCTTAGGGCTTGCTTAAGTCCATAAAGAGCCTTCTTGAGGCTACATACATGATGTGGAAACCTCTCATCTTCAAAGCCTTGCGGCTATTCCATGAAGACTACCTCTTCAAGCTCTCCATTTAGGAAAGCATTCTTCACATCCAAGTGGTGCATCTTCCAACCTTTTGAGGCTGAAATTGCAATCAAACCTTCTTATGCTGGACATCTTAGATACTGGAATGAATGTTTCCTAAAAGTCTATGCCATAGTTTTGAGAACACTCTATGGCAACCAACCTTGCTTTATACCTAGAGATGCTCCCATCTGCATGCCTCTTTACCTTGTACACCCAGTTGTTGCCAATAAGTTTCATGTCCTTTGTTCTTGGCAGCAATGACCAAGTATCATTTTCTTAGAGTTCCTTGAATTCCTCCTCCGCGGATTCAATCCATTCCCTATGCTTATTTGCTTCTTCAAAAAGTTAGGTTCTTCACAAGCTATAACTTGACTCAGGTAGGCATAGTGTCTTGCAATGAATGAATCATAAGTTAACCTTTGAACATGGTATTGAACCCTATTAGATGAACTTACCTTACCATTAGGTGGTATGAATCTCCTCCTCCTTTGTTTAGATGATTTGAATCTTGGAGTTTCTAATTTTTCCATATCTTCATCACTTGTAGATTCCATGTCTACCCATTACTAGTCTTCATCATTTGCCTTTTCCTTTCCTTTGCTACTTCTTTCACTTGATTGAGCTTCATTCCTTGTTCTTCCATGCCAAGTTGATATAGTAATCTCCTTTGATGGTGTGCTTGAAGTGGTTGAACCACTCATCTCCATGCTTTGTTGTTGCTCTTTGAACTTCTTCTCGACTTCATATGCACTGTGAACTTGTAACACATCTTTTCTACCATACCAAGGCAGCAACTCATAGAATATTGCATCCCTAAATATCTTAAGTTCTTTGGTGAAAGGTTTAAAGAATCTTAAACCCTTTTTCTTTGAAGAATATCCAAGAAATATATACCTATTTGCCTTCAGGTGTAGCTTGTGTCTCAATTCTTGGGGTATGTGAACATAACACACACAACAAATACTTTGAGATGTGAAAGGTTGGGTTTCTTACCACACCAAGCTTCATAAGGTGTAAATCCATGTACACTTGAGGTTGGAAACCTATTCATAATTTATATGGCTGTATTTGTTGCATTAGCCCAATAAGAGTTAGGAACATTCATTTCATTTAACAAAGTTGTAGCCACTTCTGCTATGTATCTATTCTTCCTCTCTACCACCCTATTTTGTTGAAGTGTATACCTAGACGTGAATTGCCTTTTGATGCCATGGTCATGTAAAAAATATGAAAATTCATTTGAAAAATACTCTCCCCCTCCATCCAATCTGAGAGTCTTTATATACTTCCATGTTTCCTTCTCAACTAGGTTTTTGAACCTCTTGAAGTGGTAAAAACACCTCTGACTTTAACTTTATGAAATACATCCAAACAAACCTTGAATGATCATCTATAAATGGGAAAAAATATCTATTACCTCTAATGGATGGCTCCCTTGTAGGTCCCCATACATCTGTGTGTATGAGATTCAACACTTCATTGCTCACATGTGCTCCCTTCTTGAATGGCAATCTGCTTTGTTTCTCTAATTGACAAGAATGGAACAAATGTGCATATTTTGAGATGTAAGATCAAGTAGAACACTCTCCAAGCCCTTCCTTTGCATGTTCTTCATTCTTTGTAAGTTTATGTGTCCAATTCTTTTATGCCATAAGTCGATTTCTACAACCTATTTATTTCCAATTGACAAGTAGAGAGTGTGAGGGGTTGATGGCTTTACCTCCATGATGAATATTCTTCCCTTCTTCTTTCCTTTTGCAATGAGCTTGTAGTCGTGCATGGGGTCTTCAACAAAACATCCTTGATTATTGAACCTCACCTCATAACCTCTTTCAACCATTTGACCTACCGAAACCAATTTCTTTATGATGGTTCGCACATGCAACACATCCTTCAACAACTTGGAGCTTTAAGATCCATTCAATGCAACATCTCTCACATGTGTAATCTTGTGCTTAGTGTCATCCCGTGTCTCTACATGTCCTTGAGTGATGGGTGATTGTAAATTAAAGAAAACATCTTTATTGCAACTCATATGGTTGTTACAACCACTATCAATGTACCATGTAAAATTTGAATTGACTCTTTCACTTGCTCCATACATCATAAGCAAGTTCTCATTTTTTGAAGTTTTTGAAGTACTAGCATAATTACCTTGTTTCCTTTTGTATCCTTGATTGCCTCCTCCTTTAGACCAACAATCTCTTGCATAATGGCCCCGTTTTCCACAATTGTAGCATTCTCCATTGGATGCTTCTCTTCCATGTGATCTTCCTCCTCTTCCTCTACTCCTTCCTCTTCCTATTGATCCATGGATTTGGTTGGATCCTCCTTGGTTGTTTGAGTTTGAGTTTGACCTTCCTCTCCCTCTACCTTGGGAGTTTTTTGCACCTCTTTTGTCTTTACATCTACCTACATAGAAAACTTGGGCTTAGCTACCCTTTGATTGTGAACCTCCTTGGTTCATCTCCTTCGTCACCATCAATGTGACTACTTGATCAAATTTTGGTAGGAAATCCCTCACATAAACTGATGTGGCGAACTCTTTCCACCTTTCATTCTCTGTCAAGCCATTGAGAGTGTGCGTGACAAGATCATCATCTTTGATTGGGCTCTCAGTTGAGCCTAGGGCATTTGCAAGCTCCTTAACCTTCAAAATGTACTCATTTATGTTAGTACTTGGTGATTTCCTAAGATTATTTAACTCATTCTTGAGTTGAATCTTCCTTACCTTGGTTGATGAAGAGTAAAATCTCTCCAAGGTCTCCCAAACCTTCTTGGATGTGTCCAAATCTTGTATATTCCCTATCATGCCATAGTTTATATATTGTGATAGAATGATTATGACTCTCCTATCCCTTTCTATCCATTCATTACATGCCTTGACTTGCCCTTGAAGTGATGGATCATGTACATGAGGCATTGGCTCCATGCCGCTCATTAATCCCCACAATCCTTCGCCCATAAGGTAGTTGTTAACCCTAAATTTCCATGGCCGATAATTGCCTTTCTCTAACTTCTCTATTTGTGCATTAAAAATTCAAGTAGTTCAAATCTCGATTGAAGCCCCTTTTTGATGTCTTTTCGCTTTGATAAGTCCTCCTTGTGCTTCCATGAGTTGTCTTGATTACTTCAAGCCTTCAATATGATGACCAATGATCTTCAAGCCTCCAAAATGGCTCTGATACTGTTGATGGGAGATGATTCTAACACCCCAATGCAACAATGGAAGATGGCTACCCTCTAGTAGGTCCACAATTAGTGATATATTCTCACTATTCTGAATTTTTCTCTATACCTGTATAGAGACTTAAAACGAAATTTTGTAGACTTATAGTGTAGTATAGGAGATACCCAACACACTTTAAATCATCCCAAATGAATATTCCAGGTAGGAGAAACATCCCCTGTACAACAGGCTACCTATTTGAAATACTCTTTGCCTATGTGCAGAGATATACCTTCACAAAGTTGGTGATTTCTCACAACTCACTTAGTCAAAGAACTTTGAACTCTGGAAACGTTTAAGGCACTATATGAGAGACCAAATGAAGCTTGAAATCAATGAAAATGAGTACAATGAGAGACAAACAGTTCTTTGCAATCTCATACAATCTAATTTGGAAACACCTAACTATACCTCTAGATAAAGAGGAGAAAAATCATGTGAAAATGAGGTAAGAAAATAAGGGGGCTGCTTTCTAGAGTTTATGACTTCACTAAACTAAGTTGGAAACTCATGGAATGCATATAAATCAATCTAGTCCCTATTATGGCACAATAATGAAAATGTGGGTGCCAAAGAAATTTTCTCAAGCTCAATTTTAAGAAAGAAATAGATGGATATTGAAGATCCATTCCCCTCAAGAAATTTTAGTTAGCCTACCCTCAAAGATGACCAAAAGCTCATAAGAATTCTCTCTAGCAAAAAATGATAATTTAGGATAAAATTAGTGCTTAGGATTACATTGAAGGTTAGGGATACCTTGAATGTCATGAGGGCAAGGCTATCATTCAATTTTTACAAGAATTTTTAATTATTTTTCTTATGGGACTTTGTTTTATTTGAAATGGTTTAATACCTCCATAGAGTTCCACACTTATCTTGCACATCATTACTCCGATAGGGATGCATCACATTTTATGGACTTATTTCACTTTGATGATGTTGATTTTATGGGATTAGTAGTTTGGAAGTTAGGTTTATATGATGGAAGATAGTAGACACACTATGGGATAGTCTCCCATTTTTTCTTTGCCCTCCCAAGACTCTTATCAAGGAGAAGTATATGGCGAAACAAAAAATATAGATGTCTACATATAGAGTACAAAGGGTCTAGTGGTAGTGATCATTAGAGAAACTTCCCCATATGCATTGCAATGCCATTTTGAGGAAAAAATGGAACTTGTGAATTTTAGAGAAACTTCCCCATATGCATTGCAATACCATTTTGAGGAAAAAATGGAACTTAGGAGAAGAAAGTGTTATAAATTAAGGTCTTAGGCCTTAAAAATTGAATCAAAAGCTGAGAAGTCTTGAGATATAAGTGATCCTTTTACAACGGAGGTAGATGGGGAAAGAAAGGAGGAGATAGTTCTCCAACCAAGAGCTTTAGGCTATATAGAGCTTTAGGTTCATATCACACTTAGTCTTATGTGTATGTCTCTTCTAATAGCTTCTATTATACCTTCCAATACAAATTATAAGAGAAATATGGACTTAAGGCGAAGGAAATGTTATAAGCTACCAAAAATATAGTGATGATGGTCTAAGTAGAGAAGATGGAATCTTATAAATATAGAGGAGGATGAGATTAAGATTAATAAATCTCATATCGTTGATGCATGATGGGATGGAAGAAGCGATCCATTATCTCACACGAGCATGTTTTCTTCAAAGGATCGTTTTGAAAAAGACGAATTGAGTTTATAACAAAAAAATCACTTCAAAGTAAGATTTTTTTTCTTCTTGTTTTTTAGTCAAATCCTTGAATTCAATGGTTTCAAGGACTTGGAATTTTCTCATCTAGTTTTTGCATAAGATGAATTTGAGAAAAAGTGAATGCAAGTCATGCCAAAATTTATGGATGAAAGACCCTTTTGGAGGGCAAGGCCACATGCTATTCTCCTCGAAAAAGAGAAAAACAAAGCTTGCACAAGGTAAGGGAAAACATGTCATGACAGAGTAGACAAGATGTGATGCAGAGAAAGAGAACATTTGATTTGAATCATATACAATAGCTCTTTAAAAATAGCATCGTGACAAAGCCTCAATGTTATGACCACCCCTAGGCTATCACAATCTCATTCACAAGCACACTCTCAATCATAATCTCATTTTCAATCTCAATCACAAGGCAATTCTCTGATTTTCGACCTGGCATGACACAACAAAATTATCCCTCAAAACAAAGTTTGGTAAACCTTCAATGAAGTGCATGATTCACCAAATTTAGCAAAACTTGGGTCTCTTCGTGTTGCAGACCAAACTTTTGCAAAAGCATGCATTTGTTGTCATCAACTGCTTTCTTTAGCAACACTTGTCAAAAGTAGAAGAAAAGCAATAAGAAGACATATCCAAGGACATCCAAAAGTGTGCATGAGAATACGTATGCATCAAAATCATGGATTTGAATAATAATAGAGAAGCTCACTTTCTCTAAAAAAATGTTGAATAAAATGGACACTTTTTTGAGGCCTATAACCCAAAAATGATGCAGAATTCCAAAATGATTGTGAGAGGAAAAACGTTTTTGATGTGCATATTAGTGTTAGAGATGCCCTAGGTCTAAATCAGCCGTGAGATATCAAATTTGAGTCCTGCAAGTTCACAAATTCTAGAGAGATAATGAAATTAAGGCATTATCTTACATTGAGCTAGCTCTAGAGTTTGAAATGAGATACTTGAAACATGATTCATAAGTTTTTTGAAGAGACACTTTTATCATCTTATACAACATTATTCATGTTTTTTCCATCTTCATGGTCAACTTTCAACTAGAAAACATGATGCAAACGAGATTTAGAGAGAGGATATAGAACTTGTCATCCCTAGATTTTGTATATATCCATAAAATGACCCACGTATCCATTCTAAACATTATCCATACAATGTATAACACAAAATTCAAAATACTGAAAGGCCTATTACATAGACACACATACACACACACACACACACACATATATATATATATATATATATATATATATATATATATATATATATATATATATATATATATATATATATATATATATATATATATATGGAAATGATATGCACATACGGTCCTACCCTGTTTCACGGAAGTCAATTTTACCAAAGATCCATCAAACCTATGTAGAAAATAGAAATAATGAAGATTAGTTGATTGGATTCAATGAAAAATATTAGAAGGCCAACGGTACTTAGATCCTCTCATTAATAGAGATAACCTCTTGTAATGTGAAGAAAAATAGTATTAAATGTTATTGGATCTTGTGAAAAAATTACCTTTCGCCATCAAGTTAATAGAAGGTATGCCAAGAAGAATCTCAAGGTAGTTTAGGCTACCAGAAATGAATTCTATCTAAACATGGTTTGTAGTTGGTCCAAAAGTTTTTCAATATAAAGGTTTATTTATAGGCACAAAACATACGTAAAGAAACTAAGAAGGTGCTAATTTCGCATCTTAAAACAAAAAATCAATAATGAGGAAAATGAAAAATTGGAAATAAAGAAACCAAAATTAGAACTTCGTTCTTGGAAATATGTGTTGGAGCCTTTGGACAAGACAATTACTAGACATGTCTAGAATAGGGATTTGGAGACCCAAAAGTACGAACAATTGTTTAGTCATTGACTTTAACAATACTTTTTGTTTCCAAATCGTGAAAAACTATGGTAAAGATCAAATAATTTCAAAGTTAGGAGTTCATGAAGGGGAAGCTTGATATCTGCAAAGTGGAAAAACTAGAACATGATATTTTAGGTACTCCTTTGAACTACTTGTCAAAAATAGAAATACATTTAGGAGCAAATTAGCTAAAGATAAAGCTAAAATTATTCTCATAATAGAAGAAAATATATCAAAGATCAAGAATACCCTTCAAACGTAGTTTAAAAACTTTGGAAATGTTGAGACAAGGAAGCATGCAGAAAATGATTCAAAGAGATTCAAAACAAAGGGAGATCTAGGCATGACCAAGCAAACAAGGAAGTTGAAGATCTGGCAAGTAGGCCCATCAAAATTCTAAATGGGACCTCTTGTGAAATAGTTATTTTGATCACCACATGCCATTGTAAATTTGATTTTTGATAATTCTAGCTCCATTTTGTTCAAGCCAAGGAGTCTTGAGTTTGAGGAGTACTAGACCTATGTACATACCAATTTTTTTGTTTTTTAGAGCTCGTTTGAGCCTACAAAATAGCTTAGAAACCTAATTTTTAACTAGGCCAGACACTAGGTCTATACACGGCCAAAGCTAGTGAAAAACTATAAAAAGAGCTAGAGAGCTCATTTTTGAGGTTGGTTTGTTGGGAATTGAAGTGAATTAAGAACATTGTAAACTTGTTTTCTAACTAATCAAAGATTCCATTTCTCCATCTCTTTGTCTTATTATATGTATGTGTGTATATGTGTGCATGTTGGTGTGATTTCACTCACACATTTGTACTCTCACTTGCTTATGGTGATCATACCGCCCTCATGTCTCCTTGGATTGACAATTATGAGGTGGATCTCCTCATGTTGATACTCATCATTGTGCTAGAGTGACACCAAATTTGGTTCCATTGTCAGGGATTGAGCTTTGAGGACGAGCGTGTGATGGTAGGATGTAGAAATGTGACATTGGAATCATAGGTAAACACTTAATTTTTACTCTTTTACCTTCTTCATCATCAACCTGACCAACTCTACTCCCTTCCTACCTCCTTCTCCACCTTCGTGAAATTCCACTAGTTTTGGTCATATTCTTTCATTCCCTTCCTTCTTCTCATTTCACTTGTGAGAGTGATTGTGTGTGCATTGTTTTCATGCATTTTATGAGCTTCCTTATAGGTTCCAGCAACCATAGCAGCTCCAACAGCTCCAATAGGTACAAAACTTCTCTACATAGACTCCGAGGCATTGGTCTCTGTCAATCATGACAGACACAAAAGTTGAATTTTTGGTAAAGCCAAGTGCACCATTATAGTGTAGAGACCATGCATATCACAAATCCATTACATTCTTTCAAAAAATTTCCTTTTCTTTGTCCATCATGATAGATAGAGTCAATTGATATTGATAGTGTCAGTCATGTAATTGATGATTGATAAACTACGATGGGTTGGATGTCCATCGTGATAGACATTGTCCATGATGATTGATAGCCATTCATCGAAATAGATACCTGTCCATCATGATAGATGAACCCTCATGATAAAATTTTTCCATCATTGACTCAGTCCATTGTGATTGATATAACTCACCATAAATAAGGTCCATCGTAGAAACTTGTCCATCGTGATAGATACCCATCCATCATATGGACAGACCTGTCCATCACAATTGATAGCCCTATTGGTCATGATAGAGAGAAAAAATCAACCAAAAATTAGGGTATAAAATTTTGCAAATTTTTGAGCTAATAATTGGCATATTTTTTAGGCATTTGAAGTTCTCAGGAAAAGAGCTAAAACTAGCACTTGAATCGTGCTTGGGAAGCATATTTCTTGGGCATTGGAGCACTCATCAAAGCACTAGACTCAAGGTTGGAAGGATACTAGACCCACTCAATCAATTCTTTAGCTGAGGCTAAGTATGATTAGTGGTACTAATTTATTAGGGTTACATTAGGCATGATACAAGTACAAGAACCCCTAATTACTCAAGTTCAAGTGTACTTAGAATATTGTTGCAGCAAACTAAAGGGAAAAAAACATAAATTGATAAACCACACATCAAGTTGTGATAAAATCTCAAGTATTCCTAGAAACACTATTCAACAAACAAGATTGCACCAGAGAAATTTATAAAGAACAAGTAACTATTCCAAAAGAATATTACAACATGGCTGTACTTGGAAAAACTTGGACTCATAGGCAAAGCTTATGAACCTTAGATCAAGTAGACACCTAGGTTGGGATAAACAAAGCATCAGATGTTTTGAAGCTAGTGTCAATCACATTGCTAGGCCATGGGAGCAACAAATTCGTGATTATCCCTACATGTTAAGTTCGGAGACAAGTGATTTGGAGATGTCATATAACATGGAAAGGCTAGCAAGTAGTTCAGGTATTAGGTATCTAGGAAAAACTAGAAAGTCGCTATAAGACTCAACTTGAATATATTAGGAGCAACCGATTAGGTGCACACATCTATGAAGATGGTATGAGGAGATCTATTATCCAACTCAAGAATCCATAATAGCCTATAAAACTTGAACACCTAGTAGTCAAGTCTAAAGAAGGCTCCTACATTGATAAAGAGGGAACCATGTATATAATCACAAACCTACTAGATAGGAAATATGAGTTTGGGATCGTGATTATAGAAAATGAGATAGGAGACGTGGAACAAGGAAACATAAGAGAAGAACCTACACCACCTCGAGGCAAATCTATCTTGATAAGAGTGATTACCTAAGAGTGGATTCCCCATGATATAATCAACTCAAGAATCCATAATAGCCTATTAAACTTGAACACCTAGTAGTCAAGTCTAAAGAAGGCTCCTACATTGATAAAGAGGGAACCATGTATATAATCACAAACCTACTAGATAGGAAATATGAGTTTGGGATCGTGATTATAGAAAATGAGATAGGAGACGTGGAACAAGGAAACATAAGAGAAGAACCTACATCACCTCGAGGCAAATCTATCTTAAACCCAATCAACCTACCAAATTACAAGCAGTCACAATATATGAATTCAAGGATCTTGATACGCCAAGAAAGGTGGTTTATTTAGAAAAAATGTCAGAAAGAGTAATGGAGCATGTCATAGGCATGCCTACACTTGGAAGGGTGAATTCGTCTTTCCCCCACTCAGCATTGTGACTGTCTCTCAACATCATGACTGTCTCTCAACATCGCAATTTTCTCTCACCATCGTGATTTTTGGGTTTTCTTAACATCATGATTTTCTCATAGCATTGATTATCTTACACAATCATGAAATTTTTACATAAAAAAGTACAAAAATACCTCAAGATGTCTTGTTTCTCTGTTTTGATCCCCACGAGCCTGAATTGCCATACGTTTTCATCCAAAATCCATTTTTTGAGCTCTAGAGTGCATTTGAAAGCTTGTTTCACCAAGCTCTCAAAAATAATGTGTCGACTTTTAGATAGTCTAATTTGAAGTTGAAATTCAAGTGGGATTAGGAAGCCAAGGTAGCTATAGAGGATTGTTTAGCAATACAAGGGGAAAAATGGGTCTTTAAAAATGCTTGAATCAAATTGTCTATCAAATAAATTGAGTTAAAACTTGATCTAAACTTGGGAATTTTACAAATCCATTGAGAGCCATTCAAGGGTGTCAAAGCAAGGTGGCAAGTGCATTGCAAGATTGTGAACATGTCTCCTAAGCATTCAAGCATGATCAATGGAGAAACGACATGAGGTTGTAAGCATTCTTAAACCCCTTAGCCAATTCTTAGCCTAGGCTAAGCAGGACTAGTGGTAATAATTAATTAGGGTGACGATAAGCATAATATAAGTACAAGAAACCCTAACTATTGAAGTTCAAGCATAAGTTGGGATATTGTTGTGATAAACCTTAAAGGAAAAGGACTTAAGTGGATCGATCACATCTCAAAGTGCAATAAAGCTCAAGTATTCCTAACAACACTTTCTCAGACAAGATTACACCAGAGAAATCTATAAAAGAACAAGTAACTAATTCAAAAGAACATTGTGACGTGATTGTACTTGGGCAAATTTGGACTAGTGGACAAAGATTATGAACCTGAGATTTTCAATGACTAGAAAGTTCTGAAGAAGTAAAGTTCTTAGTTTAAGCAATCTTTTCTCAAATTTTGGAGAATCATTGAGTTAATGCTGATCAATAGAGGTGTTCTAGTGTCACATTAATTCATTTCTTGTGATGTTTCACACAACAACAAGTGGTATCAGAGCCGAAAGGTTCTAGAGAGCAGAAGGGAGCAAAGGTACGAGAAGTTTTTTACAAGTTTTCATTAAATTTTGAAAGCAGAAGCATTGGAAGACTCTAGGCATCGAAAGTTTACTTCAAAAGTATCTTCATACATAAAGAACTTCAAAAGGTATTATCCTTTATCCTTTGGGCTCATAGGTTGCAGCAGAAGGAAAGGAGTATGGAAGATCATATCTCCATTGACAAATTGGACAGAGATAATTATCCCGCATGGGTAATGAGAATGGAAGCCTTACTTATGAGTAAGGATCTCATTATATATGTAACAGGTGAAGAAGAGAAGCCAATATTTGAAGATGAAAGCCGACCAAAGAAAGAAGAACTTGATGCTTTAAAGCATTGGCAGAAGAAGGATGCAAGTGCAAAAGCTTACATTTACAATACAACCTTAGATCATTTTCTACCACACATCAGAGGATTGGAATCATATATGGAATGCATTGGGGTATCATTTCCAAAGCACTAGTAAAGCAAGGAAAGCAAGTCTATGGTCAGAGTTTACAACATTCAAGAAAAAGGCAAGTCAAAGTATTAGTGATTATGTCACTAAGATGAAGGATCTAGCAGGTAGTCTTTGATCCATAGATGAAGATGTTGAAGATCATAGATGATTGCTCATGCTCAGTTGCTTGCAGGTTTGAGAGGAGATGAAATGTGGGAACCTTTTGTATTCTCAACATAACTTTCTTTGAATCATTTTGTTCCAGATTTGAAGTAATTGCTTGGTTTGATGCTCACATTTGAGCAAGACTTGAAGGGAGATAGAGATAAAGGAAAAAGTTCTTCAATGTACATGAAGAACAAGAAGAAAGGAGATAAAGGTAAAGTAAAGAATGAAGAGGAATCGAGCTCTCAAGTTTATTATGCTAGAGGTAAATGCACTGGCAGAGGAAGACCAAGAGGTTTTGGAAGAGGAAGAGGTAATCAGAATGACAATAAGAAGGCTTGTTGGATCTGTTGATTGAGTAATCATTTGTCTCATGACTGTTGGCACAATCAACAAGGATTAAATCAAAATCAGAATAACAATAGCACAGGCAAAGGTGGAAGATATCAAAGTAATTTTCAGAGCGGTAGACAAAATCAAAGAGGAGGCTATGGTAGAGGTGGAGGAAGAAATTGGGGACAGAATTAGTCCTACAACACGACCTACTACAACTATGCAAATGATACACATAATGAAGGTCATACATCATTGATGATGAACTTAATCAGCACATCAAATAAAGAAGATCTAAAGGTATTTTACATTGACTTTGGATGTTCTAATCATTTTTCAGGAAACATAGAATTGATGTCGGAATTGAAAAAAGGCATTTCTAGCCATACAGTTCAAACAGGTGATAATACAAGACATAGTGTACATTCAATTGGAAAAGTAAAATGCAAGAGTGGAGCAGATTTGCTAGCCAATTTTTTGTATGTTCCTACAATACCTAAAAACTTGATTAGTGTGGGACAGATAGTTGAAAAAGTTTTTCAAGTCAGGTTTGTTGAAGATCCAGAGAATGGATATAATCAGATTGTTTATGGTAAGAAAGAAGGTAGACTCTTTACTTTAAGAGTGCAAGGGAACATTGGTCAAGCTTTGCTCACACATGGTGAAGGAGTGATTACAGAACTTGATCTCTGGCATAAGAGATTAGGTCATTTCAATGAAAGAGGAATTAAAACTATGGTTGCAAATCAGTCTGTACTCGGGCTACCAAATGTGGAGAGTCAACATATGGTTTATAAATGTGAAGCATGTCAAATGGGTAAAGCACACAGGTTACCATTTCAGAATAAAGGATTCAAACATGATGGAGTACTAGAGCTCATTCATACAAATGTATGGGGACTAACAAAAGAAGGATCTATCAGTGGCTCAAGGTATTATGTTCTTTTCATTGATGATGCTACAAGATGGATAACTTTATATGTTTTGAAGGAAAGATCAAAAGTGTTTGGAGCTTTCAAGCATTTTCATACATATGCAGAGAGATTCATAGGTCAAAAGCTTAAGAGACTAAGGTGTGATGGAGGGGGAGAATACTTCTCCCAAGAGTTCAATGATTCTCTTTGGAATGCAGGTATTAAGAGAGAAATAACCTGCAGGTATACACCACAACAAAATAGTGTAGCAAAAAGAAGAAACGGGAACTTGATTGAGTTTGCTAGAGCAATGTTGAGGGAGAAGAATTATCCAAATTATCTTTGGGCTGAGGCTCTAAATACAGCTACATATCTTGTGAATAGATTACTATGTGTAGCTCTAACTGGAATGACTCCATATGAAGCTTAGTGGGGTAAGAAACCAACAATGTGTTTGGGTCAATTGCATATGCTTATGTGCCATCATAACTTAGACATAAACTTGAACCAAAGGTAGAAAAATATGTGTTCATTGGTTATGATGAAAAGCAGATGGGTTATAGGTTGTGGAATCCTCTAACCAAAGGATTTCTTGTTTCTAGAGATGTTACATTTGATGAACATAAAACTTGGTATGTAGATCAAAGTCATACAATTAAAGAATTTGAAGAAGAGGTAAGAATATGTGAGAAAGGAAAATCAAGTGTGCATGTGAATGAAGATGAAGACTATATGCAAGCAAGTACATCTAGAAGTGGATTAACAAGAAGGAATGAAGAAGCTCCTATATTTGATGAAGCGGTGTATCCAGACACATATGAAGAATGTGAACCAAGAAGGTCAAGTAGGGCAAGAAGACAACCAAAAAGGTATTCTTATGATATTTCTTACATAACTCAGAAAAACTATGCATATATTGTCAAAGATGATGAAGAACCTCAGAACTATGATGAAGTGAAAGGTAAGAAACAGTGGGAAGAAGCAATGAATGAACAATTCAATGCACTAGTGGAGAACAAGACTTGGGAGCTTGTTCCTAAACCAAATGGTAAGAAGGTAATTGGAAATAAATGGGTTTATAAAGTGAAGAAGCTTGCAGATGCAAGTATAGCCAGATACAAGGCTAGACTGGTGGTGAAAGGCTATGCCCAAACTTATGGCATAGATTATGATGAGACATTAAGTCCTATAGCTAAGATGTGAACTATAAGGACAATCATTGCTATTGCAGCTTCAAAGGATGGATCCTATGTCAATTGGATATAAAGAATGCATTCTTGAATGGATACATATCAGATAAGGTATACATGGAACAACCTCAAGGGTTTATAGATTCCAGGTATCCAAATTTTGTTTGCAGATTGAAGAGAGTACTATATGGATTGAAGCAAGCTCCAGGAGCATGGAACTATAGACTGGTGAAGTATCTCAATGATCTTGGATATCAAAGTTCAAAAGCAGATCCAAGTCTACTCATCAAAAGAATACATGAAGGTACAATTTACATTTGTATTTATGTAGATGACATTATAATCACAGGTACTTCAGATGAAGGAATCAAGGAGGTGAAAAAATTACTTGAGAAAGAGTTCAAGATCAGTGACCTAGGAAAGTTGTCATACTTTCTTGGAAGGGAAGTCACTTATACAGATCACGGCATATACGTGTCACAAGAAAGGTATCTGCTGAACTTGTTGAAGAAGTTTGGAATGGAAAATTGCACAGAAGCTTCAACTCCACTAGGAGTCAACCACAAGCTTAGTAAAAAAGATGGTGCAGAATATAAAGATATGAGGAAGTATCAATCTCTTGTCGGTAGTTTGATTTATGCTACACTAACAAGACCTGATCTTAGTTATGTAGTGGGAGTGTTGTCACAATTCATGCATTGTCCAAAGGACTCACATTGGATTGTGGGTCAAAGAGTTCTCAGCTATATCAAAGGAACTATAAAGAAAGGATTATATTATCCTCTTACTTCAATTTTGAAGTTGAGAGTCTATAGTGATTTAGACTGGGCAAGTAATCAAGATGACAGGAGATCACCACATGGATACATGATATATATTGGTGATAAGCTTGTAAGTTGGTGTTCAAAGAAACAACATACAGTAGCATTATCATTAACTAAAGCTGAGTGCAAAGGACTTGTGGAAGCATGGAAGTATTGCTTGGTGATGCATCTAGTCCACTCAAAACTTGAGATTTTGCATTTGATTTTCAACATTTTTGTTTTCATTTGGTTCAAGATTAGGTCCATCTTTGGCAAACACCACATCTCTGTTTACCTTCACCTGTCATGTGAGTGGGTTATAACATTTATATCCCTTTTGTTGAAGGGAGTACCCAATGAAGATACTTTTTTATGCTTTTGAATCAAGCTTTGTCCTTAACTCATTTGGAATATGGACATATGCAACACAACCAAAAAATTCATATGTGATAAGTTTGGATTTTCACTTATGAACTTCTCTTCAGGTGTAACTTGATGTACAATAGTATTCGGAGTTCTATTCATGATGTATAAAGTAGTGTGCATAACTTCTACCCAATAACAATGAGGCATATTCTTCTCAGCCATCAATGCTCTTGCTATTTCTACAAAATGTCTATTTTTGCATTCAACAACACCATTCTATTGTAGTGTCTACCTGCATAAAAATTAGTGTCAAATTCCATGAATTTTAAGAAAGCTGCTAAAGTCATTTGACATGTATTCACCTCCTCCATCAGACCTTAATTTATGAATATACTTTCATGTCTACTTTTCCACCATAGCCTTAAAGTTTTGGAAGTGAGCGAGCACCTCACTCTTCTCTTTCATGAAATATACCCATACTTTTTGTGCATGGTCATCAGTGAAAGTAACATAAAACCTAAAACCACCCATAGATGTGGTCTTTGCAGGACCCCAAACATCTATATGTACTGTTTTTAGCACATCTCACTAACATGCTTGCCATGCAAAATGATCGTCTTGATTGTGTACCAAATTGACATGCTACACATACCTTTTGCATTTCAGCAACTTTGAAATTTGGTAGTCCATTGACAATCTCCTTTTACTGCATCAATTTCAGCCATTGCAAGTTTGCATGCCTGATTTGTTTGTGTCAGAGCTCTATATCAGCAATAACTCCTGCACCTTTTGCAAACATGGTTGCATTTATTTCATGAATTTTCACATTTAAGGTGAACATGCTACCCACTTTGTTTCCTTTGGCAATCAATCATCCATCTTATTTGTACTCTTCTACATATAACCCATCAACATTGAATATGACTTGTAATTCTTGGTCAAATATTTTTCCAACATAATCCAGATTCTTTGTTATATTTTGAACATGCAGCACATCAGCAAGATGTTTTACCTTCCTGTCTTCCATAGACAATGCTATGTTTCTTGTATGCTCAATAGGGTGTGATGTGTCATCGCTTGTTTCAACATATCCAAGAACTAGCAATTTCTACAAACTACTAAACTATTCCACATAAATTGTCATGTGATTTGAAGCACATGAATCAACATACCAAACATTATCATTTGATTTTGAAACATCAGCAGACATCATATTCATCATGTGATGTTGAACCCTGAATATCTTCTCAAAATCATCTGCACTTGTGGTTGTTTTGCTGCCTTCTATTATTGTGATTCTTCAACCACTCATGTTCAAAGTGTCCAGGTTTACCAAAGTTCTAGCATCCTTTACTGTCATTACCTGAATCATTTCTTTGGAAATTTCTATGGCCTCTTTGGCTCCCCCTACGTCAAAATTGTCCTCTACCTCCTACATGATTTTGATGTTGACCTTGGTCTTGGTTATTGTTTGCTCTTCCACTTCTGAAGCCTCTACCTCTGCCTCTTCCTCTACCAGAGTAGAATACCTACTCAGAACTAGGTTTTCCTTAGGAGTTTGAGTCCTCACCAAGGTTCTTTTCTTCAATAAGTAGCATGGACACCAAATCAGCAAAATTTAAAATAGTTTCCTTGGTCTGAATAGATGTTCTGAACTACTTATATTCAGCTTCTAGACCACGAAGGCATGCTTCCACCTTATTATCATTATCTACATTCATGCTAATAGATGCAAGTGACTCACATATGCTTTTTATTTTCAAGGTGTAGTCACTTATCGACATGCCCTTTTTCTCCAATGTATGAAGCTCGTTCTTGAGTTGCAATTTCTATGCCTTTGTACTGGTCTCATGCAATGTGAGCAAACTATTCCAAGCCTCTTTTGGAGTCTTGGCATCCTCATTGTCCCCAATCATGCTATCTTGTATGCTAACAGATAGCCAATACATTACCTTTCATGCTCCTTGATACCATTCCTCATATGCTCTTAATTGGTCCTGAGTTCGATTCCTCTCTAGTAATTGTGGAGCATTTTCATTCTCTCCTTTGATGTACTTCCAGTAGCCTTTTCCCATCACAAAATTTGTCATTTGGGAATCTCCAAGCATGGAAGTTGCTCTTGTCTAGCTTATTGCTCATAAGTTGACTCATTCCATCTACGTTTTCCATTTCTATAGCATTTCACAACACTGCAAAGACACTACAAGTAGTACTTCTGGTTGAACACTATTGCAGTTTGATGTGTCAATTTGATCTCATAAAAACATAGTTTTCATATAAAAATCGTACACAGAATCCCTTGAAATTTTGGATCTGGAAATATGAGTGTTGTCAAATAGGACGCAAGTTATAGTTTTGTAAACGGACCTAGTTTTTCTATGGGTTTGACCTTGTGGGCTCAAAATGGAGGTTGAGATGGCCAATTTTATAGCAATATGAGGTCATTTGTAAATCACACTTTCTCCACACCTTCTCACATACTTTTCACCATCGACCTTCTCCACAAGCTCTCAATAGCCACATAGGCTCTAATACCATGTCATGAGGAAGGAGATAAGGAAGAAAGATCACACACACACTCTCACAATCAAAGAGGAGCACACACACAGATTGAGGCAAGGAAGAATGATCTTCTTCTTCTTCTATTACATAAAAGGAATGTACAAGAATGACCTCAAACAACAATACAACTACTGAAATATATAAAGAATAGTACATAAGGAAAATCCTAATGTCCGCGAATGATTGAGCTGGCAAGAAACAAATGTTCCATCACTCTCAATAGATAAATCTAGTAAAGATCAATGAAGTATCCTTGACATATATCGTCATGACCACTATATATGTCAAAGAAATGAAAAAGTGATACGTGCCATCCTCGATCATCACATGTGGAGCTTGATATCTCAACAAAACCATGTGCCTTTGGCATGACTCCATCTTTTGCACTATTTTGGTCATGCATTTCCACAATATGCATTAACATAGGGGCACATTAGAATGTTGTGCATAGACACAATTGAGAATCTCATGCACATGAGACGCATTTGACATATGTAAACTATTCTATTGATACTAAGCTCTTTCTTCCTATTTCGTGATACTGTTCTGAAAAAAAAAAGAGGAACAAAAAAGGGGAAAACAGAAGGGATAGGCCTATACGTTCAAAGAATTTCATCAGTGAACCATCGAGAACAGAAGACAAGCCAATGATCAATCATGGTGATGGGAGTACAACATGAAAAGATGAACATTGATGGACCTTTCACCATGGTAAGAATCCCCCAATTTGGCAACACTATAAGAATGATAGATTAGGAAACCTCTTTGTTAGCATACCCTTGAGCACTTAGCTCAAGACCCAATTTTTTGCACCATACTTCTGACAATGCTTTCCCCCAGTAAGCATGCATAGGGCCACATTACAAGGTCATGCATAAGGCACATATTTTCTTCAACTCAAGCACTAACACACTTAACCAACATTCATTATGGGTTGCAAGTACTTGGCATGCTAACTATGAAAACCATGTTTGAAAGATCTAGAGGAAATCAAGGTTACAACATCAATACCTATAGAGCAATTCATAGTTGATAGCAGATCAAAATCAACAATGACAACCTCTTTTGAGCAACTAGCAATTTTTGAAAGCTCACAAATACACCATCATGTTGGAATCCAAGGAAGAAGTACATACAAAGGGACTAAAAATTACAAAGGCTCGTAGTAACAAAATAAAGAACAGGACAACTGACCCCACTACATTTGGAAGAAAAAATGTTGTTATTCATACATGATGGACACTACCTCTCAAAGTGCTACATGGAACAACCATTCCAACAAGGGTCTATCAGGGATGATAGACTCAAGAGGGGGGCTGCTGGCACTCAAGGTCAATCACAAGGCATGAGAATGCATCAAAGAAATGGACACACAAGAAGACATGTACGGAGCTCTAAGAAGTATATGTCAAATTTTCAGAAGAAATCCCTATAAAAAATAGTGATTTTGATCAATAAAAACCATTTTAAATATCATTTCACATTTTTTCAACTCCACTTTGCTGAACCTGAGGAGTCCTCAAGCTTGAGGATATTAGAAGTATCTATGTACAAATTTCCATGATTTTTAGTCTCCGTTTGACCCCTCAAATAAGGCTTGGAACCTAATTTTTAACTAGGCCAAACACTAGGTCTAGACATGGACAAAAGTAGTCAAAAAACTATAAAAAACTCTAGAGAGCTCATTTTTGAGGTAAGAAAAATAGAGAAAGAGCTTCTTGAAGAGTGTAAACGAGTTATTGAGAATCAAAGCTTCCATTGTTCCTATGTTTTTTATCTTTCCTTGTGTGCATGTGTGTGCGTGCATGTATGTGCTTGTCACTCACATTTGCTCACCACAATTGCTCACGATCTTCATATCCTCCTCACATCTTTGTGGATTGACAAGTAACGGAGGTGGTGCTCACTTGGGCTACAGAGTACATGGAGAATTGCTCTATTCCAAAGCTACCCATACTAGCCAAGTAAGTGGCATTATTCTTGGATGGTTTTCTAAGTGCCAAATTGAGATCTTATGTGTATCTAAAAGATCCTATAACCATAGAACAATGTCTGCCCATGTGCATAGACATTGCGGACAACCTAGGTGATGAACTAGAACTTCTAAAGATCTATAAATATTCAAAGAGTTCTACCAGCTCATTTCGAAGCCATCTTCTTCTATTGGCGAGTTCTAACCTAAACCCTAAACCCCTAGGATGGTCTTATTGAAACGATGTTACCAGTATGGAGGAGACCACATGGCCAATGTTTGTCTAATCATGGCTCAACCCCAAGTAAACTCTAATAGCTGATATTGCACCATTGAGCATAGATACACTAACCACAATGCATAAGATTGCCCTTATATTAAGCAAGTGGTTAGGCAAAATTATTCACATTCATATCAACAATCGGGAAGATACCAAAATCAATACCAACTGCAAAAATACTTTAGGCCCCAAAAGCCTTACCAACCACAATACTAAGCGTAGCCAAGACCTTGACTGGTGCTGGATCAACAACCTCCTCCCCTAGCCAATGTTATCCTAGTCAAACATGCATGCGTGAAGAAAAACTTGAGCAGAGCCTTAGTGCTAGCACCTCCCTTGATTTTCAAAAGTGACCCAAATGCTCATATCCTCAAGTCAATGCATGTAGACAACCCACCAGCTTACTACATATATTCACCAAAGCACACATTGATTTACCCTTATGAAAACCCCAATGAACCTAGTTGAGAGCCATAATATTCAAATGTGATGTACACAAATCCTAACCTAGGCCCCAACCAAGATAGATGAGACCCCAATCACCTAGAGGGCCATGCTATAAATGCCATGGAGATCATTCATCAATGTCCAATCCCTGCACCAAGACAACCCTAGTCAGTGACAATAAACCGTATACATATAATGATAATTATGCAGCTAATATCAAGGAGGAAATAGATCGCTTGATAGAAGCTCGATTTATCTATGAAATTGAGCATATCGAATGGGTATCCCCCATTGTGGTAGTGCCCAAAAAGAATGGAAAGCTACAAGTGTGCATTAACTTAAAGAAGGTTAATAGAGCTACTATTAGAGATAGTTATTTGCTTCCTATCAGCAGACACATATAGGAATGAGAACCAAGACATATACATATACATATACATATACATATACATATACATATACATATACATATACATATACATATACATGTACATATACATATACATATACATATACATATACATGTACATATACATATACATATACCTATACATATACATATACATGTACATATACATATACATATACATATACATATACATATACATATACATATACATGTACATATACATATACCTATACATATAAATATACATGTACATATACATATACATGTACATATACATGTACATATACACATACATATCCATATACACATACATATACATATACATATACATATACATATACATATACATATACATATACATATACATATACATATACATATACATATACATATACATATACATATACATATACATATACATATACATGTACATATACATATACACATTATACATATACATTTACGTATACACATACATATCCATATACACATACATATACATATACATATACATATGCATATACATATACATATACATATACACATTATACATATGCATATACACGTACACATACATATCCATATACACATACATATACATATACACATACATATACATATACACATACATATATATATACACATACATATACACATACATATACACATACATATACACATACATATACACATACATATACAAATACATATACACATACATATACACATACATATACACATACTGTTAACTTGCGTTAACTAACAGAGTTAAAAATGCCCAAATGTTAAACACCTGGTTCTAACTATCAGAATGGTGTTTAACTAGTCTTAGTGGGTTCTTGGGAGTGGTAGGGCTCTGTTAGACAGAGGCCCTGTACTTAGTTCCCAAATCTTAGCCACGTCAGAGACATGTAATGTCACGTCTTAGCTCAATTACTCAGGTACCGCACACACTCAGGTATTCTACTGTTACACACTACCTCGTGGTACTACTTAGAACAATAGAATACTTCAACTTTACCGAATATAGGTATATACTCCTAATCCACACAGTATGGTGGCAATCCAAACACGATTCAATCTCAGTACACTATACAGCTACATAGATTTATTCACCAAATTTCACACATGACAACTTGACACATTACTAGCAATTCCAGGCCTGTAGCCTTTCACCAAATACTCTGCACTGGACACTGAACAGTGTGAACGAACAAATCACATCAGTAGCAAAGAACGGACCACAGAACGAATCAGTTACTCCGATCGTATACAGTAATAACGCAAGACGGTCACACAGATGAATCACCAAGTTAACGTGACTACGAACACGCACATCAAGCGCGGATGGATACAGAACGCAAGATCCTGCTCAGATATTGGACACATAAATAATTACTCAGATAACTACTAAAATACTAGAGAAACAACAGTAACACAGTAATAACTTCTCAGATATCAAAGGAACAACAACAACACAGTGAAATCGGACACACCCAGACGAACAGTCTGGTGATTTTGAAAATCGTGCTCGCGCCCCCTTCGCGTATCTTTTCATTGCTTTAAATAGAAATTTTACAAATGAAGCGTAACCGCTTTTCGCGCGTGTGATTACACGTTTTCGTTTTACATTTGCCAATCCGGCGACCAACTAACACTGGCACGCACGGTGGACTTCGAACCCGCATGTCAGAACTTTACTGTTCGGCTACTATGCCTTCTAAGTACATATTTTGGGCTAGCCTAAAAGTTCGGGTAATTTTCTTTTTGAGTGTTTCTAACATCTGTACTAAAATCGATGGCTCTACTAACTGTGCATCTGTCCTAACCGAGCTTAAGGTGATTGCTTCGGTAAGCGAAATTTCGGCCTGCGTTTGCAAAAAGGCCTCCTGCAAATAAAATTCATTTGATAGGGCTGCATCCCTTGAAACCTTCATTTCGGCCAATTGTTTTTGCATGTTGATTACTCGTTCTTTCTGATTGATCAGTTGATTATCTATCCTTTCGATCTGTTGGTTCTGAAACTCTATTGTTTTGTAGTAAGCATCTCTTTCTCTTCGAGCATTTGCTAAGTCCTTCTGATATTTAGCTTCCCTGTTCAATTGGTGTTTAAGTATATTATTGACTTCGTCTAAAGATTCTTTTGTTCTACGTAGTTGTTCTTCTGCCTGCTTAGCTTCTCTCTACTGCTCTTGGTTCTTCTGTACTGCTTCCTGCAACTGGACTCTTGTTTCTTCCAACAAATTGCCTAATGCTATTCTCGCATCCTCCTTATCCTGCATATCTAACTTCGAGTGCCTGATTTTTTTCCTGTGCTTCATTTAATAATTGGTCCTTTGCGGCGAGCTGTTCCAGTGCTGTATCTCTTTGTTTGACAAGTGTTTGCTGTTCTGCCAGCTGAGCTTGAAGCTGGAGCATCTGTGCCTGGAGCTGGTGGTTTTCGGCCTTGACTGCGTCAACGTCCTCCTGTAATGGTGTAATATCCGCTTCCAGGACATCAACCTTATGTTGCAATTCGTTGCGAATATTGTCCGTGACTTCTCTTATCTCGACTGGTAGTTGCTGGGAGAGATCAATGAGCAGTTGCCCCATTGAAGCAAGCTCAGAGAAGACTGGAATCGAGGGGAGTAGAAGAGGGGGTCGAGGTTGTGAAGAGGATGTGGTGTGGAGTTGTTGGGAGGTCAGTGGAGAGTAATTGGGTGATGAGGCGGAAGAGGCTGTGGGCTCGACGGGTGCGATGGGTGGGATCGGAAGGATTGGGTTTACTGGAGGTTCCGGTGGTGGACTGGGAGTTACAGTTTGAATTGTTACTTGGTTTGTATTTTGTTGTTCCGGCTCTGAGAATGCAGATTCTACTGCCTTAATTAGTCTATCCGTAGCGTCTTTAAAAGCTTGTTCGTCCTCTGTTTGTTGTCCTTCTTGAGACTGTTGTTGTGATTCTTCTTCGGTCGAGATTGTTTTTGTCTCAGTCTGTTTTTCCTTTTCTTGTTGCTCAGATGAGGAAGATTGCACCGCTGAATCATGTTGTATGGATGTGGCGGTGTCGTGGAAGTGTCCTCTTCTTGCCCTTCGGCTTCTTTATCTTGTCCGGCTGACTTCTGTGCTTCACTTTCGGAAGAGCTGATTCTGATTCGTTTTCTTCGGAAAAGCTGGTTGATCTCCTCTTCATCTTCTTCTTCGTCATCTTCTAATGGTTGCACAGATTCTCCGTGTTGTAGAGTGGGACCTCTAAGTGGTGGTTGTGCTGCCAGAATTGCCGAAAGAGAAAAGAAATGATATGCAGCAATCTGGACCTAGGAGTGGCTCTCTTGTTCACCTGTTTAACTATGGCTAAGCATTCTTTGTGGATTCGTTGGAAGAAGTAAGAGGCGAAGTTTACGGGTTCACGGGCGGCTAGATCGATGGCGGAGTAAAAGGGGCGGGATATGCCGTAAGTGCATTTTTGCAGGTTTAGGATGGCGACTAAGAACTGGAGTGCGGTTCTTTCGGGTTCAGGGCAGCATAGAATGGCATATTCGTTGGATGAGTATCGGGGAAAAAGCTCTATCATGCGGGCTAATGGTATGCTTGGGCCATTTTCGCGGCCTTGCGGTGTGAGTCGGAACGACTCAGCAAAGGCTTGGAATGTAATTACAGTTCGAGAGGGCAACGATGGGAAGACCCATCTTCGCTCGGTGGTTGGTGATTGAGCGATGGCAGGTATAATCTGCGCGAAGAAGGGGTGGGCTTCCACTGAATGCCAAGGCAATTCAGCGAAGTTGGCAAGCCCACGGGTGCGGAAGAACTCTCCTACGTCAGTAGGGAGTCCGTCACGGAAAGCAGCATAGTTCGCTAATGCTTCCATGGCGCGCATGAAGATAGAGCACAGAACACAGATACACAGAACACAGAAAAACACAAAGCACAATCACAAAAACACAATAGCGTTTTTTCGGCGAACTGGAGAAGGTTATGTAGTGGTGCTTTAGTAGAGAGTAATCAAAGCAGTAATAATCACGCGATAGGGGGAGTGATAATTCTTAACTTCGTAATGCAACAATGAAGAGCTCGAAGGGGCAGGGCGGCTTTATTCATAAATATTGTTTAAAACGCGGATATTTACAGTACTTGTAAATCTAAAAAGAAAGGAAGAGTAACGAAAAGTAAAGTAAAACCCAAAAAACGCGGCCCACCGCCAAATGTTTTAGTGTGGGCTAGAAGTCTGTTGATACGGTCGCAGCTTCGAACCGTTGATTACTTTTGGAAGTGGATTTCCGGTCAACGTAGTCAACCGAAAAGTTGTTGGACCAATTTGTTCTGAAATCCGGTAAGGGCCGAACCAGCGTAATTTGAATTTTCCTACAGACCTATTCGACTTTGCATTATAAAAAAAGACAAGCTCTCCCACCGAAAAAATTGGAGTTTTCAAGTGTCGATCATGCGTACGAGTCTGTCTTAACTGATTTCCTGCATAGTTAAAAAACTCTGCCATCTCTGTTCGTCCAATTCCCTGAGTGAATCCAACCGGAACGACAGTGAGTCTTCCGGTAGTAGTTTTTGAGTGATGGCTACACGTAAACTTGGTATAACAATTTCCATTGGTGCTATTGCTTCTAATCCGTAAGTTAGTTTGAAAGGTGTCAATCCTGTTGTTACCTTGTATGTAGTACGGTATGCCCATAACACTGCAGGTAGCAGTTGATCCCATCTTTCCGGTGTTTCCATGATCAATTTCCGAAGCATATTCAGCAGAGATTTGTTTGTACTTTCGGCCAGTCCATTTGCACGAGGGTAATCTGGTGAACTAAATTTATGGGTAATCAAGTTGTTCATAAAATGGGTGCCTTGGTCTGAAACAATTTCCAGTGGTAAACCAAATCGTGGAAAGACATCAGTTAGCAGACATTTTGCTACCGCAACTGCTGTAGCAGACCGTAAAGCCCAGGCTTCTGCCCATCTGGTTGCATAGTCTGTACAGGTCAGTATGTAACGGTTGTTACTGAAGACTGCTGGAGGTTTAATCGGGCCAATAAAATCTAAACCCCATTTCTGAAATGGTTCAAGTGGCATAACTGGTTGCAGGGGAAAAAGGTGACGTTGCAGCGGTTGTCCAGATCTTTGACAATTATCACAGTGTTTGACAAATTGTGACACATCTCTGTACATAGTTGGCCACCAGAGACCACTCTGCAGGATTTTTCGGTGTGTTAAGTCTGCTGCAAAATGGCCACCGGAAGGAATTGAGTGAGCCAAAGTAATAACTGAGTTAACTTCATGCGGTGGAATACATCGAAGTAAAATTCCGATATGATCTACATAGTATAGTTCTCCAGCAATTAACCAAAATCGGTGGCTGAAAACTACAATTTTCCTGCGTACTGCCGTAGAAGTCTAAGATGGAAGGCAACCATCAGTGAGAAAGGTCAGAATCTGATCATAATAGGTAGATGGTGTAGGTGGGTCTGTAATTTCATCATTCGTTGGCTCAGAGCTGTAAATCGCTGGAGTCGTGTCATCTATACCTACCGGAGCTTCACCGAAATCTAAGCGGGCTAAGAAATCTGCCAAGGCATGTGAACTGGCTGGCCGATGAATGAATTCATAGTCAAATTCCTGTAAAAGTAGAACCCATCGTGCTAATCGACCACCTAGATGTTGTTGCCGAACCAGATAAACAAGTGCAGCATGATCTACATGAAATGTGAATTTACGGCCCAGCAAATAATGCCTGAACTTTTTGACAGAATATACTAGCCCTAGACATTCTCTTTCTGTTACAGAGTAATTCTTCTCAGCAGGCGCAAGTCTCCTGCTAGCATAATAAACAGGTCAGAACCACTTATCTGTTTGTTGCATCAGAATACTGCCAATGGCAATATCTGAAGCGTCGACGAAAACATGAAACGGGTTACCCCAGTCCGGAGGTTGTAAGATTGGGACCTAGGTCAATAAACACTTTAGTCGATCAAATGCGGTCTGACACTCTCGAGTCCACTCAAACTGTCACGGGGTTTTGGTGATCAGCTTGTTCAGTGGTATTGCCAAATGAGCAAGCCACCGTAAGTGTCCTCCATGCCATCTTACTTGGCCCAAGAAGCGCATAACTTCCTTCGGTGTAGTGGGCACCGGAGCTTCTAATACTGCCGAAATTTTATCTAGATCCACCTGTATACCTTGTGCAGATACAATGTGACCAAGTAGCTTGCCACATGAAACCGAAAATTAATTTCGATATCCTTGTTGCTGGTTGTTTCTCATTTGCGGAGGCACATAGTGATTGGGTGGCTGTCCAAGTTCCTGTATAATTGCATTGACAGTTGCGGTTCCCTGCACTTTTGCGTTGTATGCGCAGTTTTCGATGGTGTGTTCGGCAGTGTTGCAGATAGCACAAAATAGTTGATTAAGTGCACAAGTGGCACTAGTATAGCCTGAATTCTTGCATGTGATGCAGTATACTTGTCTGGTCATATCTTCGGCGACATTTCTGTTTGTTTTTAACCACTCCAGATCTTCTGTAAATCCTCCAACCTTGTTTTCCAGCTGTAGAGCCATTGCAATTACTGCATCTAGCGTCATAGCCCCTACACAGCGTATGATCATAATCTGTTTAAGTTGTGGAGTCAAGCCATTGATGAACCACTGAGTGATAACGTCATCCGGTAGGTTGGCATGTGCTGGTGGTAACTGCCTTAGATGCGTCATGAATAGGGTAGCGTATTCCTGTACTGTTTGATTTACCTTCTGCCTGTTGTTTTGCAGATAGTCAAAAATTTCGGTTGGATTCTTCTTTAGTCTGAATCACTGCAAAAAGGCATCTCGTACTGCTTCATAGGTGCCGAAGTGATTAATATCATATTCTGTAAGCCATCTAGCTGCTTCATTGACCAATGTACATTGAAAGACAATAGCCTTATACGCCGGATTCGGTGGATGGTTGAGAACTGCGTAACTTATCTCGAATGTGCGTACATGAGCATCTGGATCATCTCCTGGGAATCCACCAAATTTAGTGTACGTCACTCCTGTTGGAGGCACCCTAGGTGGACATAACTATTGTTGTTGTTGCCCGTTCATGATGAGTGTGTTGTGACTATCTTTTGTATCTCGGGGCT
>CM035431.1:95952407-95954907 GCA_020310875.1 Ceratopteris richardii
AGTTTGGCCACTATGCTAGAGATTGCTACCAAGGAGGAAACCAAAGGAGCTATAATCAAGGTTCTTCATACAAAGGCCAAGGTAATTATGCTTCTACAAGTTCAGAAAATGACAATCTCTTGATGATGCACATGAATGGGAATTCAAGCAAAGTAGATAACACTTGGTATATTGATAGTGGATGTAGCAACCATATGAGTTGCAATGCTTCTTGGTTTACTAATCTACATGTTCCCAAAGGTAAAGGACATGTAGAAACAGGTGATGATACAGCCCATGAGATCTCCCATGTTGGAGATGTAGCTTTGGATGACAAGGAGGAAGGAAGATGTCTCAAGGATGTCTTGCATGTACCTACTATCACAAAGAACTTGGTGTCCGTTGGGCAAATGGTTGAAAGAGGCTATCAAGTAAGGTTCAACAAAGGTGTATGCTTTGTGGAGAACCCTAAGCAAGGTTACAAGGTCATAGCAAGAGGAAAGAAGCAAGGGAGACTCTTCACTTTGGAGGTAAATTCTCATTCCACTCAACATGTCTACTTCACATATGGAAACAAGAGGATTTCGGAGTTGGACTTGTGGCACAAGAGGATAGGTCACATCAACATACAAAGAATGAAGGAAATGCAATTCAAGAGGCTGGTTGAAGGTCTTCCCAACTTCCAAGGACAAGGTATGAAGCATTTATGTGAATCTTGTCAACTGGGGAAGCAAGCGAGACTTCCATTCAAGAAGAGTGGCTACATAAGCCAACATCCATTGGAGTTGATACATACAGATGTGTGGGGGCCAACCAAAGAGCAATCCATTGGAGGTAACAAGTACTTTGTCACTTTTATAGATGATTGCACAAGGATGGTTTGGGTTTATTTCATCAAAAACAAATCAGATGTGTTTACATGTTTCAAAGCATTCAAGGCAATGGTAGAGAAGGAAACAGGTACATATATCAAGAAGCTAAGGTCCGATGGAGGGGGAGAATATTTCTCAAATGAGTTTTCTGATTTTTTAATGGATCAAGGCATCAAGAGGCAAGTAACATGCAGGTACACACCCCAACAAAATGGAGTAGCAGAGAGAAAGAATAGATACATTGCCGAGATCGCTAGAGCAATGCTTAATGAGATGAATGTACCTAACATGTTTTGGAGTGATGGAGCAAATACCGCCGTGTATCTTATGAATAGGGCTCCTACCTCAGGGATCCATGGCTTGACACCATATCAAGCCTATTATGGTAAGAAAACTGATCTTTCCCACTTGAAGATATTTGGATGTACTTGTTATGTACATGTGCCAAGTGAATTGAGGCACAAGCTACAACCAAAGGCAGAAAAGTATGTGTTTCTAGGATATTCAAATGATCATAAAGGTTACAGGTGCTTCAACCCAAACACAAAGGACTTGAGGATATCAAGGGATGTAGCATTTGATGAGCTACTCCCTTGGTATAAGAAGTATGATTGTATGCAGGACTATGAAGAAGAAAAGCATGGACATGATGAAGAACAAATCGACCTAGAGCTAAGCGGCCCAAGGTGTTCCATCAATGAAGATAGTTCAAGCATGATTTCACCATGGAGGGGGAGATCTTCATCAAGCTATGAAGCACAATCAATCAGCAAAGGCAAAGCAACATTGGTGGAGTTGGATGAAGAAGGTAATGAAGTTGAAGATGATGAAGGACACATGATGGAGAAAGAAGCCATGTCAAAGAAAGAGATCAAGTTCCCAAGGCAAAGGAGGTTTATTCCTCCAAAAGGTGAAGAAAGGAAGTCTTCTAGATTTAAGTATCCAACTCAAAGGTTTACTTATGATTCATACATGGCAACTCATTATGCATATATGAACAAAGTAGTAGAAGATCATGAGCCCGATTGCTATGAAGTTGCAAGCAGGTACACCGAATGGAAAGAGGCAATGCAAGAAGAGATCGACGCACTTGAGGAGAATCAAACATGGACTCTAGTGCCCAAGAAGGATAACATGAAGGTAATAGGTAATAAGTGGGTGTATAAAGTAAAGAGGAATTCAGATGGATCTATTTCTAGGTTCAAAGCAAGATTGGTGGCCAAGGGTTTTGCACAAACCTATGGAGTGGACTTTGAAGAGACATTCAGCCCCGTGGCAAAGATGAGCACCATTAGGACACTCATTGCAATGGCTGCTAGCAAAGGATGGAAGCTTTTCCAATTGGATATCAAGAATGCCTTTCTCAAAGGAGACTTGGAAGAAGAGGTATACATGGAGCAACCACTAGGTTTTGTTCATAAAGAGTTTCCACATCATGTTTGTAGGTTGAAGAAGGCACTTTATGGCCTAAAGCAAGCTCCAAGGGCTTGGAACCAAAGATTGGTGGACTATTTGATCAAATGTGGTTACACTCAATGCAAGGCGGATCCATCTCTCTTCATCAAACAAAGAGGAGAACTTGTAGTCTACATGTGCGTGTATGTAGATGATCTTATCATTACAGGTAATGATACAAAGGGCATTGAGGA
>CM035431.1:95962407-95992407 GCA_020310875.1 Ceratopteris richardii
CCTTGAATGATCATCTATAAATGTGACAAAATATCTACTACCTCCAATGGATGGCTCCGTTGTAGATCCCCATACATCTGTGTGTATGAGATTCAACACTTCATTGCTCACATGTGCTCCCTTCTTGAATGGCAATCTGCTTTGTTTTCCTAATTGACAAGCATGGCACGAATGTTGCATTTTCTGAGATGTAAGATCAGGTAGACCACTCACCAAGCCCTTTCTTTGCATGTCCTTCATCCTTTGTAAGTTTATGTGCCCAATTGTTTTATGCCAATAGTCGATTTCTGCAATCTGTTTATTTCCAATTGACAAGTAGAGAGTGTGAGGGGTTGATGGCTTTACCTCCATGGTGAAGAGTCTTCGTTGCTTCTTTCCTTTTGCTATGAGCTTGTAGTCCTGCATGGGATCTTCAACAAAACATCCTTGCTCATTGAACCTCACCTCATAACCTCTTTCAAGCATTTGACCTACCAAAACCAAGTTCTTTGTGATGGTTGGCACATGCAACACATCCTTCAACACCTTGGAGCTTTGAGATCCATTCAATGCAACATCTCCCACATGTGTAATCTTGTGCTCACTGTCATCCCCTGTCTCTACATGTCCTTGAGTGATGAGTGAATGTAAATTAAAGAAAACATGTTTATTGCAACTCATATGGTTGCTACAACCACTATCAATGTACCATGTAAAATCTGAATTGACTCTTTCACTTGAACCATACATCATAAGCAAGTTCTCATTTTCTGAATTTGTTGAAGTACTAGCATAATTACCTTGGTTCCTTTTGTATCCTTGATTACCTCCTCCTTTGGACCAACAATTTCTTGCATAATGGCTCGGTTTTCCACAATTGTAGCATTCCCCATTGGATGCATCTCTTCCATGTGATGTTCCTCCTCTTCCTTTACTCCTTCCTCTTCCTCTTGATCCATAGCTTTGGTTGGAGCTTTCTTGGTTGCTTGAGCTTGAGCTTGACCTTCCTTTCCCTCTACCTTGGGAGTTTTTTCCACCTCTTTTGCCTTTGCATCTACCTGCATAGAAAACTTGGGCTTGGCTGCCCTTTGATTGTGAACCTCCTTGGTTCATCTCCTTGGTCACCATCAATGTGACTAATTGATCAAATTCTGGTAGGGAATCCCTCACATAAACTGATGTGGTGAATGCTTTCCACCTTTCATCCTCTCTCAAGCCATTGAGACTGTGTGCAACAAGATCATCATCTTCGATTGGGCTCCCAATTGAGCCGAAAGCATCTACAAGTTCCTTAACCTTCAAAATGTACTCATTTATGTTAGTACTTGGTGATTTCCTAAGATTATTCAGCTCATTCTTGAGCTGAATCCTCCTTTCCTTGGTTGATGAAGAGTACAATCTCTCCAAGGTCTCCCAAACCTTCTTGGATGTGTCCACGTCTTGTATATGCCCTATCATGCTATTGCTTATGTGGTGAGATAGAATGAATATGATTCTCCTATCCCTTTCTATCCATTCATTAAGTGCCTTGACGTGCCCTTGAAGTGATGGATCATGTACATGAGGCATTGGCTCCGTGCCACTCACTAATCCCCATAATCCTTTGCCCATAAGGTAGTTGCTAACTCTAAATTTCCATGGTTGATAATTGGCTTTCTCTAACTTCTCTATTGTGCAGAACAAGAGGAGGAAGGAGGAGATGGAACGAGAGAGAAGAGAGGAGAGACGCGCGGATATGCGTGGGAGCCTCGAAACCCACATAATGATCTCTCTTGAGGCAATACTCTATATATGATGTATATATATGAATATGGGGGTAAGGTCACATGACCCTTACATCCTCAACAATCTCCCACTTAAGGGTCAATGTGACCATAAGTGGTAACATATACAAAGAATGATGTAGGACTATATAATAATGTACAAGAAGAGTCCGGATCTCAACCCATACCAGATCAGCCTACACCAACTGCCTCGAACAAGGTGTATCCATGCACCTCAAACTGCTCTAGACTCATACCAATAAGAGTCGAGCTCACATCTGACTGATGCAAGAACTGATGAAGTTCCTGCAAAGCTCCCACTCGCTCTATGCCTGTGTCAATCATCGAATGACTGACAACTCCAAGTGCAAATGCTCCAATAGCAACTGCAATATCTGGTCTCAAGCATAACAACTCGTATATCAGACTCCCAAATGCTGACGAAACATGTGCTATCCTAACTAACCTAAGTATGTCAGCCATGCCTGTATCCAAGGCATCCAAAGCACCATCATCAAGACCAACATGTCCTGATATAAATGTGTCAACATCTGGCATGAGTGAATCCAAGAATGACTGCATAATAGCTGACTCCTCAGCATCTAAATTAGTCATCCTATCAACCAAGGATGTGTCTAGGTGTGCATCCTGAGAGCTACTATGTTCTACCATACACTGTGTACCATGAGAGCAATACTGCTCCACCACACCAAGTGTATGATCATGCTCTACATGAGCTAACTGCACAACATCAACACCAAGGTCAAACTGATGATCACACTCTAACTGAGTATCATCACAATGCTCTACATGAGCATCCACATCATGCTCTAAAGCATCCAACTGATCATCCAAAATATGCTCCAAATGAGCATCCACATGATCAACAAAACCATGCTCCATAGAAGCATCATGAGCATCCAAAACATGCTCTACATGTGCATCCATCTGAGCATCTGAATCATGCCATACATATGCATCATGAATATCAATAGACCTATCTATAGGTAGACAAAATGAGACATGACGAGTCTCACATCGCACATAAGGCTGAACTCCCACTGAGACGAGACTGTGTCTCACATGAAGTACCTGCAATGGATACATGTGCCCAATCCTAGCACCTCTAACAAGCATAAGCTGTCCCGACTGCAACTGAAAATGATGCTCACCAAGGAATGCATAACATCTGCTCTCCTGTAATTGGCTAACTGAAACCAGGCTCGTAGTGAATGAAGACACATAACGTACATGTCTAAGAATAAGTGATGCTCCACTAGGTAGCATAAGGCATACATCTCCTGCACCCTCAATGTCATATGTCGTACCATCAGGCAACTGCACACATCCACGACTCTCACGTGAGAATCGACAAAACCACTCACGATATGGAGTAACATGAAAAGTGGCTAATGCATCAAGAAACCAAGCCATATGTGTACCATCCAATGAATAAGAGGAATCCTGAGATGAACCATAGTAGAAAGTGATATCACCATCACTGGCATAATCAACTGCCATAGACTCTCCTGAAGTCACTACCTGATCTACATCACATGCATGTCTCTGATGTCGTCGTCGCATCCTCCTGAAGCAACGTCGTCGAATATGGCCCTCACGACCACAATGCCAACATCGAAGTCGTCGATGTGATCTATGTCTCACATGAGTCAATGGACTCGCATACATATCATGTAGTCTCTGCCATAATGCACTACTCGTCTCCTCATACATAACAGACTCATATATAGAATCCACAAGCTGTAATCGGATAGTGGAGCTGGCCAATGCGTCCATATCCATCCATACATGGTTGGGCATATCACGAGGCCTCTGTGCATCTCTATGCACATACATGTGTAACCCTGCACGAACCAATGTATGCCACATCTGAGCTTTCCATCTCGAAAAGTCAGTGCCATCAAATCGAGAAGACACCATGCTGGAAATCCAAGACTAACAATGTAATAAGAGACTAAAAAACAATACTCTATCCTGAATAGGATCACACCTGCATATCCATATGCATAACTCAAATCACAAATGTCTTGATGGAGAAGGAACCATGTGAACCACCTGTCACATAACCATGCATCTAGCATGCACATAAAACCATGAGCATAAGCCTGCTCACCAAGTCTCCAAAGTGACCAAGTGAATGTGAAAGAATCCTGGGAAATTTTGACAGAGTATCCCCTGTACACTGAGCAATCAAGCAAGATAACCAATAACCAAAGAACAATAAGTAACCTTCCACCACCTGTCACTGATCCAACCAAAGATAATGGCAACTACATATGCCAAAAAGTGATAGCAATATATGCCAATATATTGGTGATGCAACTCCCACTCAAGAATGAATCCTGCAAGATGGTCCAACCTATCACAAATAACCTGTGACCAAGTCCAAATGAATGGAGATAAACAATGATCCAAAGCTATCGCACAAGCTTCAAGATCCACTAGAGTTCTCTTCTAGCATAAATGCTATCAAAATTTCGACAGCATCTCCTCTGTAAAATGGACTCTAGAACCAAAATAACCATGTGGGAATCACCATCCACATATGCCAAGAATCACACTGGCAAATATATATCAATCAATGACCAAATGCTAATAATAGTGACAAACAAACGTGTAATTGAGGCTCTAATCTGGATCATGTACCTGCAAAGAAAACAAAGATACAAGTACCAACTAAGATCCAAAATCAACTCTCACAGAATTTTGTGCAACCGGTAACTAAATCCATAACCAAGTGGCATAAGCAAGATATAGACCACAATGCCACTATACATCCATGATCAAACTCATGATGACATAAACCTCAAAAAAGAGTATACCACAATGTCATCTTACATGCCAAACACGTGACAAGATCATGCTCTACTCTCATATGGAGGAGCTACCACAAATGATCATACATGTACAATGCTTTAAAGCTCTGAAAATAAGAGCTTGCACACCATAAATTCTCTCTCGAAGAAGTTCTAAAGCAAATTCAACCTCCAAGTGCAATTAGTGAAGATGTGCTGCTCTATGTTTTGTTGTTTCAGAGGTTATAATCTCTGAATCTGAACTTTTGCTCTTCAGCAAACTTCAAGATTGGAGTCTTGGCTACGTAACGAGATAAAGAACACCTCAATCGGAGGTGCGTAGCTCAAGATATGCTTAAGACAAGCACCTGCTGTCAATTTCACTATCACTTGCAACAGTACTGCTCTGTATTCTGCAATTTCAGCAACCTAAAACTCAGAATCTGGATCTGAGTTCTTCTACAAAGTTGTAGCTACATTTCAAGCTATGCACAGCAATTTGACTCATTGAATTCCGAACTGTAGAACTCAAGTTATGACAAAAAAACTGACCTGCTGTCCTACTCAATGTAGATTCGTCTTCTACAATTCTCTGCGTTTTTCGAATTTTTGGCACTTCAGAAGTTCGAACCAGGTTCTGTGCCCTTCTGCGAAATTGTAGCTCTCTGTGTTAGCTACGCACAGAACTTTAAAACGCGTCAATCTGAGCTTCCTAGCTCGAGTTATGACCGAAATACTAAACAGCTGTCAAGAGATGCCGACCTGCACTTCTACCTCTTCTCACCTAAGCTTCCATTGAAGCTTCTTGCACACCAGCCTTCAACATGTTCTGATACCAATGAAGGGCTTTGGTGTGCAGAACAAGAGGAGGAAGGAGGAGATGGAACGAGAGAGAAGAGATGAGAGACGCGCGGATATGCGTGGGAGCCTCGAAACCCACATAATGATCTCTCTTGAGGCAATACTCTATATATGATGTATATATATGAATATGGGGGTAAGGTCACATGACCCTTACATCCCCAACATTATACTCGGCCATACTGAGCTCTAAGATGCTCCTCCAACTTCTCCTCAAGTGTTTGTATGCTTTAGAAGGTGTGGATATTACCTTTTGATAGCTTCTCCCTTGCTAATCTTCGACTAGTTGAGATCTCGATCGACGTAGCCCCCTTTTGATATCTTCTTGCTTTGATGAGTCCTCCTTGTGCTTCCATGAGTTCTCTTGATCCCTTCAAGTCTTCAATATGATGCCACACATTTCTCCAAGCCTCCAAAATGGCTCTGATACCACTGATGGGGGATGATTCTAACACCCCAATGCAAAAATGGAAGATGGCTGCCATCCACTAGGTCCACAAGCAGTGATATATGCTCACTGTTCTGAACTTTTCTCTGCACCAGTACAAAGACTTAAAATGAACACTATTCCAAACTTGTAGTAGACTATAAGAGCTACCCAACAAACTTTAAATCATCCCAAATGGATATTCCAACTGGGAGAAGGGTTCACTACAAGATAGGCCACCTGTTTGCAACACTCTCTGCTTGTGTGCAGAGATATCCCTTCACAAAGTTGGCAATTTCTCACAACTCACTTAGCCAAATAACTTGAAACTTTGGCAAACTTCAGGTCACAATATGAGAGACCAAATAAAGCTTGAAATCAATGAAAATGAGTACATATAGAGAGCAAACAATGCTCTGCAATCTCGTACAATCAGATTTGGAAATGCCTAACTACACCTCTAGATAGAGCCGAGCAAAATCATGAGAAAATGAGGTAAGCAAGCAAGGGGGCTGCTTGCTCGAGTTTATGACTTAACTAAACTAAGTGGGAAACTCATGGAATGCATACAACTAGGATGATGCTTATATAGACTTTTACTTTTCCTACAATCTAGCTAACCACCCACCAATCAGTTTAGGTGCACGTTTTGGTGGCTGATTTGATGAGATTTGAATTTGATTGAGTTTGGTGGAGCTTCTAACTTTATTCCAAGACTTTGGGTCCTCCTTTTTTATTGGTCCACTTGCAAAACTCGTGGTTGAGCCTTTTTGCATGATTGAGACTTGATTTTCAACATGTACATGTAGATGTACATGTAGATGTATATGTATATGTATATATATATATGTATATGTATATGTATATGTATATGTATATGTATATGTATATGTATATGTATATGTATATGTGTATGTATATGTATATGTACATGTATATGTATATGTTGATGTATATGTGTATGTATATGTCTATGTATATGTATATGTATATGTATATGCATATGTATATGTATATGTATATGTATATGTATATGTATATGTATATGTATATGTCTTTGTATATGTATATGTGTATGTGTATGTATATGTGTATGTATATGTATATGTATATGCATATGTATATGTATATGTATATGTATATGTATATGTATATGTATATGTATATGTATATGTATATGTATATGTATATGTATATGTATATGTATATGTATATGTATATGTATATGTATATGTATATGTATTGTTACAGAGAAGATGTGCCTCCCCTGCAACAGCGAAAGAGAGGAAGGGAGATACGTTGTCGCCATAGCTGCTCGATCAAGAAAACATAAACTACAGAAGAGGCACGAATCCTGAAAACCTAAAGAACATAGAAATAACAAGAAGAAAGACGTCTGAAGCCATCTAGTGGCGACGAAAAAATACCAGAGAGAGTTTTTCATTAGACACATGCCATATTTATACAAATGGTGTGGCCTTAAAGGCTCTTCCCACTCAGGCTTCTCCCAACCCTCCAAATGATCTTTAGTCACTAAATGAAAGTGTGCCCAAATGTGCCCTTAACACTGGCACGCACGGTGGACTTGAACTTCCACATCCCTTGATAAGTGATAACCTCCATACAAGATGAAAATTACATGGGAACCATTTATAGGCTGGGAACCTTTATACATCATGTCATACAACCAAAGGACTACCTCAATCTTGAAGAGTGTTTCAATCCGCGAGCCTCCACATCACTCATGCTCGAGAACACCGGTTCCATCACACTCACCAAGATCAAATACATCAATTCAAGCCTTCACAACAAGGCCAACACATATCCAAACAAAGATTAAAATAAGATCCCAACCCATATATATCTCCATGTACATTTTTATAATGCCAAAGTGGTAGCACCGTTCTTGGAATAGAATAGTCCAACGCCATGTACGTAACCAATGAAATAGCAACCTCTAAATCCAAAGTTATATGTGCACACACAATTATGCTCTACCCTTATGATCAATACTTGCAAACCAAAGTGCATGGTTAGACCATGGTATGGAATGCAAATAAGGCTCATAACATGTCCAAAACCAAGAGCAATGTAAGGGGCAAAGTGAAGTGCCTGGAACTTAATCCAAGGTTCACAAATACCACTCACACGACTCTTGATCTTGCCCTCTTATATGCATGACCATGAAGTGCAAGGATAGGTCATTTACATAATTCCATAAATCAATGAGTGTACATCATAGAGTTCATCAAAGAAAAATGTGTAAGGTCTCTTATGTCTCCAAAATGCGTTGTCTTTGGCTCCAAGGTGTCTTTTCTTCAATCCATGGTGGTCATCAAGTTCGGTCTACAAAATGATCAAAGAGCAAAAGAGTGCAAAGGTAATGAAATAAACATTTCACGAAAACATTAACACTATCCATGTTACTCCCATTGGGTGTTCCACGCCATAACAATAAAGGTAGTGAATATCAAGACAGAATGTGCCCAACCAATGCATATGTGTACAAAAGATAAACACGTAGCATAACACTAAAATGAAGGACCTCAATACGTAGTAACGTACAATTGTATGAGCGAATCCCAAAATTATTGTGTTAATGCGCAAACATACGATGATCGAACTGATTCCGCTCTTTCATAACTTGAACGTGAATGATATGCTGTACTAGAGACATCAGAAAAGCAGTCGACTACAAACATATCACCGGACAATGCAGTTTCAAAAATTGTTGCTGAACAGTTTGGAAATAATAGCACTAAGAGCCTGCTATAGTAATCATGCTACTGCTGTTTTTTTATTGCAAAATTTATGTGGTTTATAATGTATTGATCATCCATCCATAACAAACGTGTGCACAGAACGTGCTGGGAGGTCAACAAGTAGCGATGGTATATATGGACGATATTAATTTATCGGAGTCAATTTCATAGCGACCACATCGGAAGCTACTCTTCATGAGAGTCAAGAGCACCGGATATTGTAGCACCATGAGGACAGCAGACTTCGTGATGGTGATGTTGAATGCAAGCTGCAGAGTCATTACAGTTCAATGCATAGCTTTACAGGGTCATAACAGAAAGTATTTCGGTTGGACTGCCAATGAGAACAGGGAGTCAAATAATCAGCACGACGAGTGTCTGCACGGAGCTTCAATAGACACGTCCACCAAGGAGGCGGTTTATGCCCTTTTTCAAGGTTGTTGTTTGTGCGCAAAGAATTATGCATGACCCACAGGCATTCGTCGAACAACAGTGCAACAATAGCCATAACAAAATGCGAGATATAGTATTATTAGTAAGTTCACAGTAGCAATACATGACGTAGCCTAAATTGTAGAGTATCCCTGATAATACAAAGCCGTGAGTACAGTACGCCTACATATAACGAAACCGAGAACTTGTCAGAGAGCTGCACGCATGCGTAACATTGAAGATCATCGCTAATTCGTTGCCAACACCGGCTTGGTGAACCATGTCCGTGCATACCACGACACCCGATTAGTGCAAGAACTGGAGTCATCTCAACACATCGCAGGGCAGCGGATTAGCATTGGACACACAGTGTCCACGGGGTACGAACGCTACGTGGTCGCCAAGTGTTACAGAGAAGATGTGCCTCCCCTGCAACAGCGAAAGAGAGGAAGGGAGATACGTCGTCGCCATAGCTGCTCGATCAAGAAAACATAAACTATAGAAGAGGCACGAATCCTGAAAACCTAAAGAACATAGAAATAACAAGAAGAAAGACGTCTGAAGCCATCTAGTGGCGACGAAAAAATACCAGAGAGAGTTTTTCATTAGACACATGCCATATTTATACAAATGGTGTGGCCTTAAAGGCTCTTCCCACTCAGGCTTCTCCCAACCCTCCAAATGATCTTTAATCACTAAATGAAAGTGTGCCCAAATGTGCCCTTAACAATATACACATACATATACATATACATATACATATACATATACATATACATATACATATACATATACATACACATATACATACACATATACATATACATATACATATACATATACATACACATATACATATACATACACATATACATATACATACACATATACATACACATATACATATACATATACATACACATATACATACACATATACATATACATATACATATACATATACATACACATATACATATACATATACATATACATATACACATACACATACATATACATATACATATACACATACACATACACATACATATACATTTACATATACACATACATATACATATACATATACATATACACAGACATATACATATACACATACACATACATATACATATACATATACACATACATATACATATACACATACACATACATATACATATACACATACACATACATATACATATACATATACACATACATATACATATACATATACATATACATCTCTGTGGACTATCGAAACAGAGTGCGTGGGGGAGATTGCACCCAATACTGCATTCTGTCTTGTCTCCTGGCATGCCTATTTTTTCTTCTGTGTTTTTTGCATCCATAACCTCTATGTCCCTGTGAGCAAGATCTTGATAATAGTGGTATCAGATCCCTACACGCATCACTATGGAGGGGTGTGTTTTTGTTTGTTTTGGCGATTGATCTCTGTTTTGCGCTTCTCTGTTCGTGATCTGATTTCGATTCCGATTCCGATTCTGGTTTCGGTTTCGGTTTTTGTTTCTATTTCCACTTTTTATTCTATTTTTTATTCCGGTTCCTATTCTTGTTTTAGTTTCAATTTTTGGTTTTTGGTTTCTGTTTCTGTTCTAGTTCTAGAACATGAACCTACATTTATGCCTACGTTTACACCTACGTTTACTCCAAGGCATCGATTAAGGCATAGAACTTAGGCATAGCTTAAGGCATTACTTTGGCATCTGTCGCACCCAAGGCTCCCTTGGTGACTGTTGGCAGCCATTGGCTATGCACGAACCAATTTTAATTTATGAGTTGCAATAAGGAGTTCTAATTCACCAAGGTGGGAGGATTTGAACCCAAAACCTCACTCTCACAAGGGAAGTGCTTTACCACTACACTATCTCTTTGTGTTGTCTCCTTTCTTATATTTAACACAACTTGCATCTCTTTCTTACTTTTTCAAGTAGGCTTGGGCAAGGCGGCATGGCACGATATGGCACGTCTTAGGGTACATCCTGTTAGGGTGCATTTCATCAGGGTACATCTAGATAGGGTGCATCCTATTAGGGTAGATCGTAACAGGGTACATCCTTCTAGGGTACATCCTGCTAGGGTACATTTTCCCAGGGTACATCCCGAGAGGGAAGCACTAGATTGAGGATCCAAGATACTTGCATGGGTGAGAATTAGGTTCAAGAGACCGAGGTTGAGAGCAAGGAAAGTCCATAGGCAAGTGGCGAGGACCTTACTTTTATATTTTAATTCAAGCAATCTCAAAAAAAAAAAGGTTTTACATATCTAGCAAGACGATTTTGTTCTCTATGTACTCATAGACCTAACGAACACCATGGAGGATTTTGGTAATTCACTTCTACCTGAGGCAACACTCGAGCATATTCTAGACCATGAATGATTGAAAAAAAAAACATTTTGAATAGTAGTAATATACGTTCCTTTCATGACTTATTTAGAGGTTATGTTAGCACCTCATAGATAATCTTAATAATTTAACGCCTCCATGAACATTTCCATGCATGTGTTTTTACATGGAATATGCTTATTTTTATTCAATGATGGAACATGTGATTGTCCATCCACGTTTATTTTTATTTTATCAACTGAGGTTAGTTGCTTTTTCAATTGAGGGGCATGTTATGAATTATGGAATGTGTTGAACAAGGAATTGTTGGAATGTTAATTTATTAATGTATTAATGTGTTTTGGTGTTTTTGATATAGCAGTTGAAGGTTTGTGAGGGTATGAAAGGCGTGAAAAGGTGGACATCAATAATCCGATTTATAATTTATATAGTTTGTAAATAAACCCGCGTAGAGGGTTCTATTGTTAGAAACAGTTAGAAAAGTAGTAGTTAGAATAAGGGTCATTGTAGACCACGATTTCTGATATTGAAAGCAAAGGCTTTCTACAAGAGTTACCAACTTTTACTTTCATGCTTGCTTTTTGAAGCCGCTCTCATGTAACCGCTCTTTTCGACATAATCAAAAATTCCTATAAATACATGCACTCTATGGACTGTCGAAACAGAGTGCATGGGGGGAGATTGCACCCAATACTGCGTTCTGTCTCATCTGCTGTCGTGTCTATTTTTTTCTATGTGTTTTTTGTATCCATAACTTCCGTGTGCAGGTGAGCAAGATCCTAATAACAGAGAAGCTCAAATTTCTATTCGTCAAGCTTCTCCAAGTATCCACAAAAGATGTTAGATGTACCTCTAGACGACAAAGAATGGAATCAAAGTTGTTTATATGATCTCTAACAAAAGTTCTACATGCATTATTATCAAAATTCACATCTTTCTCTTTCTCTTCACATCCTTTGATTTGGACATCATCAATAAAGGGCATGGTTAGGTGCAAAATAAAGTCCCTCAATAATTTATGCATGCCATTCATCATATGTGCCACTAAGTTTGTGGATCCTTGTGGCATTCTCATAGTTGTTGGATCACGACTTTCAAGTGGTAACTAGAATTGGCCATATCTAGAATGCAAGTCTCCCTTTGAGTATATTGATCTTCATAAAAAATCCTTTGCATACTCATCCACTATTGGGTTGGTTCCCATGTTCTAAATAGTTACCTTATTAACTTGTTCTAGATCCTGAATGAATTGCAAAGACCCTCTCTTCTTTGGAATTGTAAACCATCGATTAGAATAGGGAGCAATCGATGGCTCAAGGATTCCCATTCTAATCTTCTCACTTGACAAATCAATCAATTTTGAGATATGAGCATTTGGAATAGGAGTTGGTGGAAGGTTCCATGACAGTAAATATTATCATAGGAGCTACCACAAATGGATCTCTATGTCCAATCTCATGAAAATCAAAAGAAAAGGATTTTTCATGCGTGAAAATCATTTCGGAAAACAATTTTTTTCTCTTTATCATTAAGAAAATAATCTGATCCTAATTCAATTTGCTTAAGAGTTTCATAAGTAAACTCACGAACAATTTCCGTCTTATTTCTTAGTGGTGGGTAATTCTTTGCTCTTTCCATGAGTTTAACCATTTTGTCAATAATTTTATATTTTGTCTCAATAGAGACTTCCTTTCCTCATAGATCCATCCAAACTTTTCTATTTCCTTGTACATAGAAATCGATTGAACATGGATAATATATTCGTTTTTCCTTCCGCTCATCAACTCTTGCATTTCCAATGACTTTTACCTTTGCGGGATGGGGCCTTATCCCTCATTTTGATGTTTTTCTCTTTGTCTTTACTTCTCAAGGTAAGGGCTAAGGTGCTAATGTAAGATCGTAAATTGTTATAAGAAAGTATTGTAGTATGGGCATATACTTATGAGATTATAATGAATTTTTTATTAGAAAATTTCTTTTTCTTATTTTTTTTGAATAAAGGAAGTTCAGCCTTAGCCTACTCTCCCGGACTTGAATTAATTAAAGTAAACTACAAGAGAAGGGGACTAGTGCCCACGGGACCCCCCGAATCCCATAGAGCAGGGGTAGCTTTTAAAGACTTTAGATGGCATTGCAAAGAAGGTTAATCACCCTCTCATCAACCTCATGTGGGGCCCACTTGGGTTTAAGCTTGTTGTTGATCAAAAGGAGCACTTGATGATGCCTGAAGGGGGGGGGGATTTCTTATGGTTAACGATCCTTTTGCCAAGGAGGAACAACAATTTCTCAATCGATCACTCTTTGGGGGAGTCGCCAAAGTTAAAAGCACATCTTTCCCGTCCGATTTTCCATAGGGCCTCCCCTTTGATGGCGTTCTAGAGAGTCACGGAGTAGCCGATCACTTCTCGCAATAGAGCTTGCTTCCAAGTGATATGTTTCTGAAGACTAATTTTCTTTCCGACAATCTGCCAGAGCCTGTTGGAATTGGGACAGGTAAAGAAGATGTGAGAAACATCTTCAATAGACCGGTAGTAGCGTTTGCACCAGGGAGGTATCCCACAAAATGTTCTAGCCTTAAGGTTGGTCCAGATTCCACAATGAAGAATTTGCCATAAGAGGACAAACTTTTTGATTTCTATGAGGGGGTGCCAGATAGCCATGAACTTCATATCCCACCAAGCCGCGTCCATGACAGGCACCACTTCTTGTTGAGGTTAACATGATAATCAATGGTTTCTTTGATGTTCGGGATTTTTGATAGGCTATTCCCATTGTGCCATTTGAGACCAAGCGAGCTCGGCATGTGGTGCCCCATGAGAAGGCATACTTTATAGCGGTCTGAGGTGAGACGTCTGCTTTTTAAGGTGTTCCATTCTTCATAGGAAATGTTGACGCTAGGGTCAATATCCTCAAAGTTGATCCACTGGTTGGTGTCTTGTTTCCAGATATGTTTCCATTTTTTGAAGCCTTTGTTCCATAGGTTCTTAGCATTTTGAATGTTCAAAGATTCCACGCTCCAGATGCCATGAATCGGAAACCAGATAGAGTCGTTTTGTCTGATACCGACTGCCCACTTCCAATCTTCACTTATTCTTATGTAGCTTTCTTGTCCTATTGGAATTGAGTGCAAGGTGTGCACAAAAGCAAGCTCCTAGAGAAGGTAAATTTTCAAAGCGTTTGGTTTAGTAGATTTGGAGAAATATCAGTTTTTCTGTCTCGGGGTCAATCTCTAGTATTCCTGAAAAATAGGAGGTACCACTATTGAGTGTCAGATTCATTCCAATAGCATATTTTGCTTATTCCTTGTAATCATGTGCATTCTATACACTCAGCCCTACGTAAATAAAATGATTTTTTCTAATTGTAGTCACGTTGGTCACTATGAGCATTTGAAGTTGATTGTATCATCCAAAGATAGTAAGTTTTTTTCAGTTATCGATGTGCAAACCTATCTATTTTGTATCGAGTCTTTCTCCTTGATGCTCCAAAGTACATGGTGAATTTTATTGCACTTATCACATGCCTATAAGGTCTAAGTTTCCATAAGCTCAAGGGCTAGTCTTGTGTCGGTTGGTTGGACCGAACTTCATCGCTTCACAACTCAATTTTCTGCCTCCTACAAGCTTCTCCAAGTTCTTGCAGTGGTATCAAAGTTAGATCAAGATGGGTGATGGCTTTCCCTCAATGATTGAGAAGCTTGATTGGTCTAACTATGTGGCTTGGCAAATCAGAATGGAAGCGTATTTGCAAGGTAGAAATCTTTATGGAATTGTAGCAAGTGATGAAGTAAAACCTATTCCAAGATCCAAAGGAGGACCTACACAAGAGGACACAGATAAGCTCACACATTGGTGTACAAGGGATTCTCAAGCAAGGTCGTACATAATAAACTCTATCTTTGAATTTATATTACCACATATTAGAGGATGCAAGACATCTCGAGAGACTTGGGATGCCCTCGAGACTTTCTTTTCTGCTAGTACCAAAGCAAGAAAGAATCATCTTTGGAATGAGTTCAACCAAATGAAGAAGACTTCTAAAGAAACCACCACAAAGTTTTTTACCAAGGTCAACGATGTTGCGATCAGTTAGCATCCATTGGAGAGCTGATTGAAGAAGAGGCCATCATGGGGCAAATTCTCAATGGGATTCAAAGTGTCAAGCAATGACAATCCTTCACCACGGCTTATGATCTCATCATGGATGTGCAAACTTCAGACTTCAATATCTTTCTCAGAAAAATCTTCAATCAAGAGACCAACAATAACATAAAGGAAGGTAACTCCTATCATGGTAATTGAACTAGTGCTCTATATGCAGATAAGAAGGATAAGAAGCTAAAAGGCAAGAAGAAAGAAGAAGATGAAGAGGAGACTTCCCAAGCCAACTTCACAAGCAAGAGCAAGTGGAAAGGGAAGAAGAAAGGATCAAAGCATGACAAAGCCAAAGGTCAGAATGTTCAACCTTGTGCCATCTGTGATAAGACCAACCACACCACTCAAAATTGCTAGTTCAAAGGGAAGACCTAGAAAGGAAGTGGAAGAGGTGGATATGGCAACAATAGAGGCAGAGGTGGACACAACTTTAAAAATAACAATAGAGGCTATAATAGAAGGGACTTCAACAATTATTCAAAAAATCAACCACATGAAGACTCATTGCTTCTTATGAATCTAAGCCACAAAGAAGCTAAAGAAGATGATCATTTGTTCTACATAGATTCAGGATGTTCAAATCATGTTGCAAGCAACATTGCTCTTCTATCTGATTTGGAAAGTCCAAAGCATGGACATGAAGTTCAAACAATGCATGACACAAAGCACAATGTGGAGAAGATTGGTAATGTCAAAGCTTCCAATGGTAGGACAAACATTTTGAGTGAGATTCTCTATGTACCCACTATCACTAAAAACCTAATAAGTGTAGGCCAAATAGTTGAAAAAGGCTTGCAAGTTAGGTTCACCCAACATGGAGCTCTTGTGGAAGATCCATGTGAAGGCTTCAAGTAGATAGCCAGAGGTGAGAAGCATGGTAGGCTCTTTACTTTTGGAGTAGGAGAAACTAGGAACATAGCTCTATTCACTTTTGGGTCTCAAGCCCTAAGTGATCTTGAAGTGTGGCATAAAAGACTTGCTCATGTGAATGAAGAACCTTGAAGGATATATATAGGGATCAAAGTGTTCTTAGATTTCCAAACATATCAAAGCAACACATGATCAACAAGTGTGATGTGTGTCATAGGAAAGCACAAATACAACCATTCAACCACAAAGGCTACATCCACAACAACTTATTGGACTTAGTACATACAGATGTCTAGGGACCAAGTCAAGAAACTTCATTGGCAAGATCAAGGTATTATGTCCCATTTATTGATGAACATAGTAGATGGACTATTATTTACTTTATCAAGAGTAAGAATGAAGTGCTTGATTGCTTCAAAAAATATCTAGCACATGTGGAGAATCATATAAGTAGATCACTCAAGAAGCTCATATGTGATGGAGGTACTTCTCCAAAGAGTTTGATGATTTCTTGCAAGATAAAGGTATCAAAAGGAACTGACTACTAGATAATCTCCTCAACTAAATGGAATTGTAAAGAGAAGAAACAAGACATTGGTTGGATCAGAAAGAACAATGCTTGAAGAGAAGAGGTTGCCACATTATCTATGGACCGAGGCTATGTCAATTGTTGCGTACCTTTTCAATAGACTACCATCCAAATCCCTTCAAGGTATAACTCCTTATGAAGCATGGAATGGATGAAAACCTAGTCTTGGACATTGCAAAGTGTTTGGTTGTTTAGCTTATGTTCATGTACCATTAGAAATAAGAGGTAAGCTAGATGAAAGGGCAACAAAGGCAATGTTTATTGGGTATGAATCAACCCAGATGGGTTACAGGTTCTATAATCCTTCAGCTAAGCAATTCACTACAAGTAGAGATGTTGTGTTTCAAGAACACAAGTCTTGGTATGATGAAGACAAACAAAAGGTAACTCTACCATATGATCTTGATTCTGATTCTCATCAATTAGGAAGCAAGCATGATACATAGGTCCACGATCCAAGAAGTGATATAGATGATGACCAAGATGAAAGGGAAAAGGAACAAACTATGGAAGTCAAGAGAAAAAGCAAAGATGCAGGAGCATGGAGAATGCTCTAAGCAAGCTCCTAGAAGATCAACAAGAGCGGAGAAGCAAACGGAAAGGTATGGATATGATTCCACTTGTGTTAAAAAGCATTCAATATACTTGGCAAAAGACTCAATTTTAGAGGAATCCTCAACCTATGAAGAGGCAAAGGGAAACCCTAATTGAAAAGGCCATGAAAGAAGAAATAGATGCATTGAAGGAGATGGACACTTGAGATTTGGTTCCAATGTCATCCAATCAAAAGGTAATTGGTTGTTGATGCGTATGTAAAGTTAAAAGAAACTCAAATGGATCAGTTTGCAAGTATAAGGGAAGATTAGTTGTGAAAGGATATTCACAAAATCATGGTATAGACTATGATGAAACATTCTCACCAATCACAAAGATGACTACAATCAAAACATTGAGAAGTTTAGCTAATTCCTTTTGGCAATTGGATCCCTCCTACATACCGGAGTTGAAATTTTTTTTTTCCAAAAAATTAAAATTAGGAAAATAAACTATGCAAGCGAAAACAAACAGTCAACGCGATATTATTGTGATAGGTGATGATCTGAATGTAATTCAAAGGATCAAGAGACACATGTAAGAGCAGTTCAAAATCAGTGACTTAGGTGAACTCACATATTTCCTAGGTATGCAAGTGATATACACAGATGAAGGAATGTATTTGAATCAGAGAAGATACATTCAGGATCTACTTATTAAGTTCAAAATGGAGAACACTAAACCTGTAGGTACACCTTTGGAGATGAATAATAGAGTAGTGTTTATGAAGGTGAGAAAATTGAAGACATTAAAGAATATCAAAGCTTCATAGGTAGCTTGATATATGCAACTCATATAAGGGTAGACATCTCATATAGTATGGTAGTGCTTAGTGAATTCATGAACTCACCAAGAACACCACACATGGATGCAGCTAAGAGAGTACTTAAGTATCTAAAAGGTACAATCAATCAAGGTATATTCTATCCTTACTCTTTAGACTTGGATATCAAAAATCTATTTAGATGCAGATTAGATAGGAGCTAAGGATGATAGAAGAAGCACCTCTATTTACTTAGCATTTGTAGGTTCAAAGCTAGTGTCATGGAGTTCCAAGAAGCAAACGATAGTTGCTTTATCCTCAATTGAAGTAGAGTACAAAGTTTTGACCATAGCAACTCAAGAGGCAATTTGGTTAAAAGCATTGTATACAAATATGGGACTTGTGAATTCCAAACCTCACATATTTGGAGATCATGTAAGTTCCATGCATTTAGCTGCAAACCCTATTTTCCATTCAAGAACCAAACATATAGAGGTTCATTACAAGTTCATTAGGGAGAAGCTCATGGCAAAGGAGATTGACATTTCTTTTGTTTCTACTGAAAAGCAAATAGCAGATATTATGACAAAGGCACTTGATGGAATAAAGCTTTGTAGGTTCAAAGCTATGGTAGAATACAACCTATCAGAGAATGAAAACTCAAGCATACTTTAGCACAAGGGGGAGCTATTGGAACATCAAGCTTACACTATTCTTGAGGTGGATTTGATCTACATCAAAAGCTATCGCTTGGATTACATCGAAGGAATATCCATTGGAGAGTTCTTTTACTTATGCTCATTTATTGTATTTTTTTAAAATCTTTTACAAATGTAAAAGAGAAAAGAGAAAGCCCAACTTCCAGGAATTTGAGGTGATTGAGTTGCAATCAATCAATCAATCAATCAATCAATTAATGAATCACCTAAAAGTAGATCAAACTAGATCTTCACTTTTCCTAGACTGTAGGAAAGTGAATTGATTCCCTCCAACAAATAATCCTGCCTTCATTTGAATTCCAAATCCACTTGTAGAAGTCATGAAGCACTTGAAAAGTCTATATAAAGACTTCAAAACACTCATATGTTACATGGAAGCAATATGCATACACTTGTTGCCATCATTGTCCTGCTCCTTCATTTTTTTGCATCATCTTTTTCAACAACAGTAAGGTTGTAGAGGCTGCTGCTCTCTCTACAGAGCTCAAAATTGGATGAGAGAGGACTCGTTGGAACTTATTACTGTCTAATTTATGCTTGTAAATTTTCAAAGAATTTGGTTCAGTATGATTTGGAGAAATGTCAATTTTTCTGCCTCAGTGTCAATCTCTACATATTCTTGAAAAATAGGAGGTACCCTTGTTGAGTGTGAGGTTCATTCCAATAGCATATTTTGTTTATTCCTTGTAATCTTGTGCATTCTATACACTAAACCGTATTTTTATCACTCTCGTAAAAGGATTTTTTCTAATTGTGATCACGCTGGTTGCTATGAGCATTTGAAGTTGATTATCTCATCCAAAGATAATAAGTAAGCTATTGATGCACAAACCTATCTATTTTGTATCGACTCTTTCTCCTTGATGCTCCAAAGTGCATATTGCATTTTATTGCAATTATCGCATGCGTATAAGGTCTATTTGAGTCTCCATAAGCTCAAGGGTTGGTCTTGTGCCGGTTGGATGGACAGAATTTTGTCGCTTCGCAACTGACTTTTCTACTATCTACAAGCTTCTCCAAGTTCTTTCACTAATGAAGGAAGCATTTTAGACACACTTCCAACAAGGGAACAAAATAGAGAATATCGTTGAAGAATTAGAGAATTTAAGATTGGGTACTGGGAAAAATTTCCCAAAATTTTTCACTAGAGCGAAAGCCCTCATGGCTAAATCACGAGTCCCCCTCATGATCTCTTTGTCAAGAAGTGGCTGGCAAAACCACTTCCAATTTCAACACAATGCACAATTAAAGAGTTTGTGTTACCTACAACAACAATTGAGAATTCATTTCTATAGCAACAAGGATAAAGCAAATTAGATACCAATATGGAACATGTTCGTCAAGTCTACCTTATCATATGGAACCTGAAGACTTAGTGATACAGTTTAGAAAGGAGCTTGAGAGTCTAAGGAGAAACAAGTCCCAGAGAGAAGAAGAAAATGCAGTAACTCAATTGAGGAGGGAAATTGAAGCTTTAAAGCTACAAAAAGAAGAAGAGTCCCAAGCATAGGAGTTAGCACAACTCCGGCAAGAATAACAAGAACTATGTGGAGGGGGCGTAAAAAATGGATTGTGGTGCACCATGTGCCACAAACAAGGTCATGTGGTAAGTGAGTGTCCTCTTTTAAGTGTGACTTGCCAATTATGTACAAAAGCTATTCATGAGGCCCAAGAATGTCAGTCAAGATGGATGTCTGCACAAACATTTTGGGGACAAGGAGGAACCCAACCTCCAACTCATGTGATGGTAGCTGCACCCAATCATGGTAACACTTTTAACCCTCAATATAGGGATAACTTTGGAAATGGGCACAGGAGGCCAATCATTTGTTTCATATGCGGAGAATGTGGACATTACCAAAGTAGGTGCCCTCTACCAGAAAATGCCCCTCCTTATAGAAACTTCACAAAGGTTAGCGATCATTATACCAATTCTTGTCCAAAGAACCATGCATCTACATCTAGGCCTCACATTCAAATGATCTCTAGGAACAAAGAAAAGTAGCAGAACAAGTCAAGGTGCCATCACCATCTACTAGAGTAGTGCAGCTAGAAGAAATTGACTCTTTTGTAATGCCGACAAGAAGCAAGGGGAAGACTCAAATAGCCATAGGCCAAGATTCAAGTAGTATTGGACTCGAAAATTAGTGATGTCATTGGGCATGCATTGAGTAGGGCTCATGAGCAGTTTGATCATATAAAGCCCATGCTCTTAAGGAATCTGAGGCTTCAAAACTACTCAAATCAATTAAAAAGGAGGTCAATATTTTTTTATTTAATAAATATGGATGCAAAATTGAGGTCAAAGCTCTCTCATTGATGAGGCCTCCACAAAAACTTTAGTGGCAAAGGCTATTGCTATGAATAAGGATAAAATTGTAAGGGAAGACCCCCTCACAGATTATAAGAGCTCATGTCTAACAATCGCTATTAGAGGACATTCGTTACAAGGAGCTATTGTGGATGAAGGTTTTGGCATTAACTTGATGCCTGAACATACGATCAAAAAGCTTGGACTCCAACCTTCAAGACCTGCCAACTTCACTCTAACACTTGCAGATCAAAGCATAGTAAGACCTATGGGAGTGGTCCCTAGAGTCTCAGTGGAGATACAAGGTAACATATTCACCTTGGATTTTGTTGTCTTAAGGCTACCACAGGTAGATGGAGGCTTCCCCCTGTTGATTGGGAAACCTTGGTTAAGGCAAGCCAATGTGCTACATGATTGGGGTAAGGACACAATGTGTGTGAAACAAGAGGGAAAAGAGCTATAACATATATTTTTAGAAGAAGGACCAAACAACCAAAGACATACCACCACTATGTAGACAATTGGTATTTGTATGCAAAAAGATATGTTGGACAACTCAGAGGTGGATTTATATGAAGAAGAGAACATGTTGGCTTGGCTACATGGAGAATAATCATCTTCCTGCTATGGAATTTTTCCAAACAAATCAAGTAGAGAGGAAGTCTATGAAGGAAAAGAGGATATCATTCAAGTTACTAATTTGGGTGAGCTAATCATATGCCATAGAAGAAAGAAGAAAAGAAATACCCTTAAGTGCAACATTAATAAAGCTACTTCGAATCCTATATCAGTGGCTAGTTTGTTATTGATATTGCTATGGATATCATTTGTTATGATAATTTTATGGGAGTAAATGTAGGACCTTACAAGAATGTGAAAGAAGTACCTACATGTCTTTGGAAACATAGGATTCCATTGGTTGAAGGAGCTAGAATAGTAATAATTAAATTGTACAAATTAAATCACACAGTAGCTGAAACAGAGATACAAAAGATGGAGTATGCTGGAAATATTATTCCAATGAAGGATTAGGGTGGTTTTATCACATGGTCAGTGTGTCCAAAGGGAAGACAACCGAAAGAGAGTGCACTAAAGCAAGAGATTTTGGAGGCCAAAGAGCTTCCATTAATCATCATATCTAGGCTCAAGGCTTATCATTAGCACAAGTAAAGCTCTCTGGATTACTTGGAACTTGCAAAATCTATCGAGGTTGTACATAGCCTTCTTGTACCATTTTTTTCCTTAAGTTTGATTAGTTTTCATGAATTTTCATGCTTGTCCTTTGAGTTTTTATGCAATTTAGAAGCCATTTCATAGCCCTTTTCATGAACAACTTGTTGGAATTTTTTAAAGATTTTTTTAGAATTTTTTATCTTTTTTCAATGTTAATTTTCTTGATAAACTAGAAGAAAAAAAGGAAGGACTTTGTTGTCTAGAAGTATAGAGATTTTTTTGAGAATTCTGTTTTTTTTTGGATTTTATTTTTCTATTTTTTCTATTTTTTAGATATTTTCCAAAAAACTTCTCTCTCTACCTCTCTCTACCTCTCTCTACCTCTCTCTACCTCTCTCTACCTCTCTCTACCTCTCTCTACCTCTCTCTACCTCTCTCTACCTTCTCTCTCTACTTATCTCTATCTTCTCTATTTACCTCTCTCTATCTTCTCTCTTTATCTCTCTCTACCTCTCTATATTCTCTCTCTACATCTCTCTATCCTCCTCTACTTCTCTCTACCCCCTCTCTACTCTCCCTCTACCTCTCTCTAACCTCTCTCTATCCCCCTCCCCCCCACCCACCATAGGATACATTTTATCCTATGGTGTGATTACATTTTTTTTAGCAAAATGGTTTTGACTTTAGATTGCACCTAGACTCGCCATTTTTTTCAAATTTGGTGTCAATTTCATGTTTCTTGATACTCATGAGCTCTGTTTTTGCATTAGTTTTCCCAAATTACAGACTTTTCTCCTCTCTTTGGTCCAAACCCATATGTTTTATACACATTTATCATGTGCTTCTTATATTGCACATGGTCCACATGGTCTATTCTCTCCTTATCTTCCACATATGTTTCCCATTTTTCTATATGAACCCTCTCTAGCTTTCATGTTTAGCATTTTGGCCCTCTCTAGAGCCCCTTCTCATACTCCCTACCCCTCCCTTTATACCTCATCCCTACCCCTTCCTTCCCCCTCCCTGCCCTATCCTTCTTAGCCCTTTAGCCCTCCATATCCTTTCATTCATACCCTCCATTATCCAGTTTTTGCTTCTTTAATGAGCTGATATCCAATTTTTCTTATTCCCTTGTGATTGCTCTTTCCTACTCCTGGTGGACTTGGTAGTTGCTCAATTGTCATTTTTGAAGGTTATGCACAATAGGTATCAAGTGAACCTCTCTGCTCATGGTTTGGCTATTAGCTCTCCGAGACAAAGAGCCCATTAAGTGGTGGGAAACTGTTGAGCCAGTCAAAGTCAAAGTCATCAAAGTCAAATCGATAAAAGTCAAATTGGTCAAAGTCAAGTTCATCAAACTCAAAGTGGTCACATTCAAATTGTTCAAAGTCACTTTAGTCAAGGTGCACAAGTAGTGCACGATCATTTTATTCACAATGGCTTTGGTTTTGCAAAAAGTTGGTTGTAGGTTGCAAATTGTCTTTCTATAAGGTTGTCAAGATTTAAAGTGTTTGGAAGGTTAAGGTGAACCCTCCCTTAGGCACACATATTGAAGAAATGAAGGCAAAAGTGAAGGCATGTGAAGAGGAAGTGATACACAAAAGTGTATGTATGGCCCCCCCCATTTTAAATGTTTGTTTTTCTACTAAAGTCACTACAAGAGAAAATAGGGAGTCATTGGATGTTCATGTTTTTAGACATTCTTGGAACATCAAAGTGGGCACCAAGATACTCTATCGGTTAGGAGCATACGTAAGTGAATTGAGACACAAAGCATGGGCATTATTCTTGTAGTTAGACTAAGTGAGAGCATAGTCTACACTAGGAGAGAGGAGCAAGAGGCATTGAACCAGGGTGCAACACAGAGAAGCAAGTGAGAGCAAAGTGTGCAAGAAGTCTGATCTAGTGTGCAGAGAAGGAGCATAGAGAACTAATAAGCAAGGCAATCAAGCGGCACAAGGTACCATTGAGGAGATGTGTGCATCCACAAAATGTGTTCCTCCCTCCTACCCTATTGGAAGCTTGGGTTCAACATGTGCACAAGAGTAGGCTCATGGAAAAGGTGGACGTCTAGTGTAGAGATGGTTGGTGGCATAAGGAACTTTGGATATCTTGTAACCTTGTGTGTGTGTGTGTGTGTGTGCGTGTGTGTACTCTTTGAGATTAAGCACTCCGCACAGAGAACAATTGGTCTTGTTCTATACATCATCATTGTATTTTATCTTTGTAATCAATATACAAAGCTTCTGGTGTCTATGTTTCACTTCGTTTTCTTCTTCCTTCTCCTACAAATACTCAAGTCTCTTTCTGCACAAGAATCCCCCAACACGGCCTAGATATAATTTTTCTTTCACATGCATCAAAACTTAGAGATAAATTGAATAATTACATTAGCTATATGCATGTGTTAGTTGTAAACTCTTTTTTTTAATTAGAAGTTTGGTAAAAGCTTAGTCTTTTTAGTATGAATTAATAAAAGGGCTTAGGACCCTTTAGCTCATCCCTTTAGATCTCTTGTAAATTTCTTTAGCTCTCTTGTAAATTTCTTTGTTAGTTAATCTTAAGCTCTCTCGTGATGAAAAAGGATTAGCCAAGATCCCTTGTTAAGGGGTTATCCTAAGGGTACTACCTTAGGAAGTAGGGTGAGTGTGCATGATGGTCACATGTCCACACTACATGATTTGATTTTTGTGGACACATTACCAAAAAAAGAATGACTTTTGGATTTTCTTTTCTTGAAATATGTGTGATTAATGAACAAGTTGAGCCTCCTCCTCTCACCAATGTGTGCAAACAGCTAATCCTCTCAAAGTTTATGGTTTTAGCTACTTTCTTCATTAATTTTACAACTTGACAACCCTTCGAAAGACTAGTCAATCCAAAAATATTTTTGCCTTTTAGGCAGAAGAAGTTGAAATTGTAAGAAGTTCCCTCTTTTTAGACACCATAATGTTTTCATTTTCCAAAACAAAAAATAAAAAGTAAGTGGACTACCGATGAGGGAGATGAAAAGGTTATTAAATCTCTCTATAACTCTCTTTTTACACCCTTGTATCTTTCGTGTTAATTAAAATCTAGATTTCTTACCACTTTTGGGTCATCGACATTGTTTGGCCTTAGGACCATCCTATCCAATTTTTCCAAAGGGCTTTGCTTATGATCAGATTCCAAAGAGCCGTGGAGTAGTTAAAAACCTCTCCCAAAAGAGTTTGTTGCCAATTGATGGTTGATCAAGCTTAAGGGCTTTGTAACATTGTTTCCGAATAGAGGGACTATAGAAAAAGAGAATGAAGAATGCCCCTCTTCTATCTACTCCATCTTTTGCACCACGAGGGAGCATTGAAAATTTTATTTGATCTTACATTGATTCAAATAGTATGGTCGAGAATTTTCCATAAGAGAGCCATCTTCTTGGTTGCCATCAATGGATGCAAAATACATCTCTTTTCACTTCCTCGTAACTTAATGGATCGATCCCATATGAGCCATGATCAATCAATGCACCATTTCTTGTTGGAGTTGTGGTGCACCTTTGGGTTTATCTGGAATCTCCAAATGTCTTCATTCATGCGACCATTGTTCCACTTCATCCTATTCAAATGTGGAGTCTCCTAACCGATGAGAAAGTGCACCTTAGAACAATCCCAAGCGTTGGTTTTACATCGAAGCACACACCCATCATCATGATCAAGCTTGAATTGTGAACAAGGACCTTAGCTAATCTTTTTTTTTAATATAAAGGAAGTTCTGCATTAGCCTACTCTCCCGGACTTGAATTAAATAAAGAAAAGAAAAGTACAAGAGGGTGATTAACCTTCTTTGTAATGTCATCTAAGCTCTGTAAAAGCTTCCCCTGCTTTGTGGGATTTGGGGGGTCCCGTGGGCACTAGGACCTTAGCTAATCTTGACCTTGTTCAACACACACAAATTAATGGCCTACTTGACATGTTGGTCTTGCTTAAGCATTCTCTTTAGCGCCTTATGCCTTAAGCTAATACCGTTAAGGTTTAAGCTAATATGTCTAACTAGCAGATGCATGAACCCAAATGCATGGATCCCTATGCAGACACATGTACATACAGAGCAAAACCAAAAGCACATTCATACACAGCACACAATCCGCATAACCAATCAAATATATTACATACGCCTAATTGGCATAGAGAATTCAATATTATACATGCACTTTGATACTAAGACATGTTCATGCTTACAGCCACGCATGCCCATATAGCTACATACACATATGTGCACATCCTTAATGATTTACATAAGCTTTCAAAAATATGCATATCGATCACATGCATAGAGATACAAAAAATGTGTGTGAACAACTCACATGAAAACAAATCAAAATGAGTGTTATTATCATAAAGGAGGAGCTATTGTGAATGTGATTGTTTATGTGTACACTCATCTTCAATAGCTACACTGCTTGAGAGAAGAAAGAGAAAGGATGTATGCATGTGAAAAAGAAAAGGAAAGAATGTATGCATGTATCAAAGTGTAAGATATGAGAGAAGTAAAAAAAGAAAGCTAATGTACATGTGTTTGTGTAAATTTGTTGTAATTTATGTACATTTGCATGCATGTCAACATGCATATACTTGCATGCTCATGTGTATGTGTAAGTGTGCGTTTGTATCCACAAGGGGATTCATGAAGTGTACATGTGCGTGTGTAGAAATGAGTTTGCATTTCTGTAGGGAGGCCGAGTATGCATGCAATCATCTACAAAACCTTGATAGCTTGCGGTAGAAGTTGGATGGACTTACTATAATGTTCGCTAGATGTGCAAGCCAAGAACATTGTACTTGTCATTAGGGTTTGTGTCTTCGTACCATGTGAATATGAAAAGAGGAGGTGTGGCAATGATAGGAGGAACCTGACGAGAGGGAAATAAAAATGAGGTACAAAATAAGGGCATTGTCCTTGAGAGGCATAGAGTTGCACCAAACACCCTTATGTTGGTGAGGGGAAAAACCTTGTGTCCTCTTTCGTTAGCCCTCCTTCCCCTGCAAGAAGACATGATAGTAATACTAATACAAAATGGGGCAGTAGAGTATTTTTGATAAATTATATATTTTTTTTCTTAGGGGAGGGCGGTGTAACGGGGTTGGAAGGGGAAGAGGCAGAGGCCGTGGCGGGGGGGGAGGAGATGCCATTGCCGATGACGAACGTTGAAAAGGACAGGTAGCCAATAATCTGCTTGGCTTCGGCTCCCAATGACGTAGTGTGCCCCCGTCATACACACCCACTCGCTGTCCGCCCCGCCACCGACGAATCTACAGTCGTAAAAGGCGGGGCTCTCGAACCACCTCCGCCCCAATCGCTCCACCATCGCCGCCGGCGTCCGCCCCCACTCCTCCCACCCCAGCCCTCGACCGTTCCCTTCGTCCACCAGTCTCCACACACCATAACCCTCCATCCGCTCTGCCTGACGCATCAAACACGCCACCAGGTACATCCCGCCCCAGCACTTCACCACCGTACTCCGCAATAGCTCCGTAGCCCCTATACACCGCGGCAACGCCACCTCCGTTTTCCTCCAACGACCTTGCTTCGCGTCGAAAGCAGCAATCTCCTCCTTGTGGTAGCGCACTAAATCCGCAGCCAGAAGCTCTGCGATTCCTAGTTCTTCTGCGGTGGCAGTTCCCCCACTACAGACATCGCCCACATGACACGAGCGGACGCCAACGCCCGCCCGCCAGCGTCTCGTCCGCGAACTGTAGATCTCCATCTCTCTGTACTTCAGGTCGCTCACAATTATCTCGTACGTGTTGTTCACCTCTTCCGCCTTCATCGAAATCAAGCAGGAAGATATCAGCTTGTTCGCCAGCCTTGCCGGCCTGGGCAAAGTGCTCAGTTCCCCAGTTAAGCAATTGAACACCACTATGTCATAGGTAAGTTCGCCGATCAGGTACGCAGATGCCGACGCCCAAGAAGAGGACGGCAATGGCGCTGCAGATTGTGAATCAGGTAGCCTGTCTCGGAAGCCTGACTGCGGTACGCCCTTTACGACCGCGCACATCAGGCCCCCGGCGCTCGCTACTAGCAGGTTCACCACAGAGGGGACCAGGCTCTGCGAGGATGCGACTCTTAGTAGCAGGTCCCCGAGCTTAGAGGATGAATGCAAAGGCAGGCGGAAGGGCTTCCACAGCGGGTGACTGAATGCAAGGAGATCGTGAGAGAAGGGCGGCACTGTTGAAGCTGACATGACGAACCACCACTCAGGGGGGCGAGGGCGGCCATGAATGAGGATTCTTGACTCGAGCTCCAGATGGGCAAGGAAGGAAGGGGAGGAAAACATGGAATTCCACGGCTTACAGACAAGCTTGAGCTGCGCGATAGAATTGACGGGAAGGTGCACGAATATCTTCATGGCGACGTGCAAAGGGATAGGCAGATGGAGCTCATGGTCGTCTGCGACTGCCTTGTGAGCAGCATCATCTTCCTCTCCGCTATCTTGTTCCTGTCTCTCCTGTTCTGACATGACCGTGTACTGCCGGCTGCTCTCCATTTCCTCTCCCATGAGGGTCTTCCCCTCACCCTCGACAGTACTGGATGAGGAAAAAACGTCTTAGTGATCCACTCAACTATAACCCCACCCACCCACAAACAGCCCTCACCCTCAACACACACACACACACACACGGGCGAGTATGAGGCAGCCAGGCTGGCTTGCTGGATGTGAAGAGATTTACATACTCTGTCTCTTGAATAGAGCTTCTAGTTACCATATGTAGGCACTCCATGAAAGTTCGGATCTTCCAACATCTTAGTTCTGTAATTGTACCCATTGAAATGGACATCATCTTCATCATTCCTCATAACCTCGAGGAGAGATGGCAAAAAGGAGAGATCAGACGAGTAGATCTATACAGCACTATGTGAAGCTCTATATTGGCGCACCTCTTCATCAAAACCTCCTTCAAGGATGTCACTATTGTCATTGTTTACCTCCTAATATGGTAAGTCTCAATAAACCTTCCACATCTTATTTGGTGTATGTCACTTCTTGGAAGTGGTAAATGAAATGAGAGAGAGAGAGAAATGGGTAGGACACATGGACGATCGGCGACTCGATGTTCGGCCATATATGTGTTTTTCTGTCAGAGTGGAAAGTGTCGTTGTTGAGTTGAATGATGAAAGAAAGGGTGACGCGAATGGGCTATCACCCCTTTGTTTTTTTTCACTTCGGTCACCCAATGTTTAAAGAAAGAATGGAATTGATCATTATTCTATAGAAAATATCAGATGAGAGTTTGAAGTCGCAGACTCGCATGTGCCCCTAAATTAGGTCATCGGAGCACTCACTATACCCATCATGCATGTGTCCTCAAATGTCTGTTCGATCACCCGAAAAGTGTAATTGGGTGAATGGATGAAATATACATGTGCCGCCGCTGAGAGAGAG
>CM035431.1:96004907-96012407 GCA_020310875.1 Ceratopteris richardii
CCGTTGCACATAGACCTCATCTAACTTGGAAGTTAGGGTTCCCCAAATGTTTGGACTCTCATAATGTCTTCTCCTCATAATGGGGGCCTTACAACTTAGAGCACCATGGATCATTCGTGGTCACATGAGGGTGGAGTATTGAGCATATCTAACATTCCCCCTCAATGTCCACCCTGTGGTGAACTACCTCCTTGGTCCAATCCCAAGCTTTGGAAAGTGTCAAAGAAGGTGTTCTCTCCCAGAGCCTTGGTGAAGATGTCAGCTCCATTTTCTTCAGTAGGACAATAGCTTATCTCCACGACCCCGTCCTCAATCAACTCATGCACATAGTGATACTGAATTTCTATGTGCTTGGTACGTGCATGGAAAATAGGATTTATGGCGATGGCCATGCAACTTTGGTTATCACACTTCAACTCTTTAGCCTCCTATTTTATTAAGAGCAGTTACCAAACCATCAAACTTAGGTGGACATATTCGAAGAAAATGCCTCCCCATCAGCAAACCGTTCTGCTACTAGCTGATTCTCCAAGTTCTAAATCCGTGTTTGATTACAAGTTTCATATTGATTTCTTAATATGTTCCATGCTTCACATGCCTTCATAGTATGCTTAATGAGAGTTAGAACACTATCAGAAGTACTTGTAACTAGAGCACAGAGTGCATCTGCATTTCTATGTTTCCAAGCACATAGAAGATCAGCATCAGGAGGAATCATTCTACGAGGATTTTTTGGATCAGATCTTTCTTGGGGCTCATGATCAGCCCCAAGAACAGTCTCCAATAGCTCATATGAATCAAGGATAGAAGTGATTTTAAAATTCCACAAGGTGTAGTTCGTACCATCAAGTTTACCTTCTATGAAGGATGGTGGTCGTATCTGCAACGTTGGGATGACCGGCATAATTGTTGCTCCTACTTGTGCACCACCTACTCTTGTTGATGAACCACCTTGATTCCCAGTCATAGATGATGACACACTTCTTGACATCTTCTCTCCTTTGTCATTCAGACCTCTGCAACCTCTACGTTTTTGCTTATGCACCACTTAGAGCCTCCTAAGCTCTGATACTATGTAAGAAAATAACAGCACAATGGAATAGACCTGTATACACAACTCAAAGAAAAATGCAGACAAAGATAGACACAGACTAAGAGATAGAGAACTCAAATTCTTAGATTGTCGAGCGTAATGCAGCTACAATGATGGTGCTCTCCACCAGTGCACTCCTAATGGGGAGCTTAGATGGCGATCTAGATAGAATCTAGATGAAGGGCTTACTGGTGTGCAATGCTATGTAAAGCTCAACCTGGGCCGTGCTTATATAGCTTTTACAAGGTGGTTCGATATACATAAACGTAGTCGGGAGATACAAAATAGTCGGTAAAATATACAATCCAACAATATCTCCACGACCAGATGTCCTATCGTCTCGGCCCTATGGGCCTTGGGGATAGGCCCCCGCACCTCGTAGAAGGGGATAAACCCCCCTCTACACTCCCCCCATTAAGGTTCTATGGGGAAACCACGCGATGCCATAGGGCCTTTATTTTCACCTTAAATCGCAACCCAATGGCCCAGAAGTTTATGCCCTACCTAACGTAATGATTGGGCTCACAAAGATCATCTATAACCATCAACGGTCACACATAGACCTCATCTAACTTGGAATTTAGGGTTCTACAAATGTCTAGACTCTCATAGTGGCTTCTCCTCGTAATGGGGGCCTTACAACTTAGAGCACCATGGATCATTTGTGGTCACATGAGGGTGGAGTATTGAGCATATCTAACTATATATATATATATATATATATATATATATATATATATATATATATATATATATATATATATATATATATATATATATATATATATATATATATATATATATGTGTGTGTGTGTGTGTGTGTGTGTGTGTGTACGTAAATATATATGCATATGTAAATGTAAATGTATATGTATATGTAAATGTAAATGTATATGTATATGTATATGTATATCTATGTAAATGAAAATGTATATTTACATGTAAATGAAAATATATATGTATATGTAATTGAAAACGTATATGTATATGTATATGTATATCTATATTTATATTTATATGTCTATGTATATGTGAATGTGAATGTAAATGTATATGTATATCTATATGTATATGTAAATGTAAGTGTACATGTATATATAAATGAAAATGTATATGTAAATGAAAATGTATATGATATGTATATGTATATGTATATGTATATATGTATATATATATGTGTGTGTATATATATATATATATGTGTGTGTATATATATATATATATATATATATATATATATATATATATATATATATATATATATATATATATATATATACATATATATATATATATATATATATATATATATATATATATATGTGTGTGTGTGTGTGTGTGTGTATGTGTGTGTGTATGTATGTATGTATGTCTGTATGTATGTATGTATATGTATATGTATATGTATGCATGTATCTATGTATGCATATATTAGCATATATTTATGTATGCATGTATGCATGTATGCATGTATGTATGTATGTATGCATGTATGCATGTATGTATGTATGCATGTATGTATGTATGCATGTATGCATGCATGTATGTATTGTTGGGAAAGATGGATGGATGCTCCAAGAGATTGAGTAGGTATTTCCAAGTCCTACTTTGTACCAGCCCTATGATGCTTTAGAGTTGATAAGTAGACCTTTGTAGCTTTCCAATGACACCATAAAATGGCCTATGCACTTTGGAAAGGATGTATGTAAAGATTGAGACGAAACAGATAACTTTGAATCTCAAGATCTCAAGAAAACCTTCTATTTATGTCTTGACACCTGCTAGTTCTTTTGCTCAGTATGACCAGCACAATAGGAATTGAAAAAATTCCTTTTGGGGGTATCTAACTAGCTTAGCAAGCTAACTATTCCAAGTGGAATGGTATAAAATGACTAACTATGCTCAGAGAAATCACTTTAGCAAATTAAACTTTACCCCGATTTTGTAGGACTGTTGCAGACTTTGACCAGTGATCACCTCGATGAGCTTTTCTCTGAAATGGCTGAATAGAATCTCTTCAAATTTTGATGGCATGTAGATAACTTTGATTTGGTTCCAAGAAGCTTTAGATCTTTGAATTTAGTGGAGAAGTAACTGAGATATGCGCTTCACAAGTTGACAGACTCTCAAGTACTATAATAGAGAACTCAGAAATGAACAATGAAGATGTATGTATTAATGAACACTTGTATACAAATCCATTGGCATGAAGATCATTGCCTAATGGTGTAGATAGGTGTGGGCTATAGTGTAGGCCTCACACACACTCAGAATTGAGAGTAATGACCTCGGGAATGATGAGTCTCTTTTCACGACTTTTCCATGAACGCTTTTATAGTGATTGAGTAAAAATTTGAATTCAAATTCAAACTTTTGGCTCCGTGTGATCAAGATCCTATATCCTAGGAGATATTCCATCAATCAAAGCTAACCATTTTTCCACGAATCCCTTTTGGTAGGTGTTTACAAAGATTCCATGTCAATTTGACTTTTACAAAGAGGTAAAGTAGTAATTAACCACTAGCAATAGTTCCTATGCTTCTCCATATGTGTATGGACTTCAATGTATCCATCAAGCCAAATGTGTAGGCTTGTGAATTACACCAACAGCTCCCCCTCAAGCCAAACATTTTGGCTTGGTCTTCATCTTCAATCTTCATGTATATCCTGCAATCCAATCATTCCTTTGAACGTGCAAAGTTTGGTTCCATCCAAAGCTTTAGTCAACAAATCTTCACATTGCATGTTGGTTGATACATAGGTTAGTTGAATGTCCTTGATTAACAAATTCTCTCTCACATAATGGTAATGGACCTCTATATGTTTGGTCCTAGCAGGATAGGTAGGATTAGCTGCAAGGTGAAGTGAGCTTGTATTATCTCCAAAGATTATTGGTGACCTAGTATATAAACCCAATTCTGTATACAAAAGCTTGATCCATATGGCTTCTTGTGTGGCATTAGCCAGTCCTCTATACTCTGCTTCTATAGAAGACAAAGCAACAGTAGATTGCTTCTTTGAAGACCATGATATTGGCTTATCACCTGCAAATGAAATGTATCCAGAGGTGCTCCTCCTATCATCCTTGCATCCTACCCAATCTACATCTGAATAGATCTTGATATCAATGTCTGAAGTGTAAGGAAAATACAAACCATGATTTTGTGTACCCTTGAGATACTTCAAGATTCTCTTGGCAGCCTCTAAGTGAGGTATCCTTGGCTTGTGCATAAATTGACTTAGCACACTAACTCCATATGCAATGTCTATCCTTGTTAAGGTAGCGTAATTCAAGCTACCCACCATACTTTGATAACCTGTAATGTCATTAATTTCATCACCTTCATGGGAACTTACTCCATTGGAGTACTTGAAACTTTGGCATCCTGCAAATGAAATTTCTTCAACATATCCTATATGTATTTTTTCTGAGTAATGTATATTCCAGAGTTAGTATAAACTAACTCAAGCCCACGAAAATACTTCAATAGACCATGATCATTGATCTTGAACTCCTTCATCATCTGGCTCTTGATTTGTCTAATTCCATTGACATCATTACATGTAAGTATGATATCATCAACATAAACACATAGGTATATTACCTTTGAATTACTTCTCTTGATGAATAGAGAAGTATCTGCCTTGCTCATGACAAACCCTTGGTCTTGAAGATAAGTGGTTAATCTGTGATTCCATGCCCTAGGTGCCTGCTTCAATCCATATAAATCTTTATTCAATTTGCACACATGTGATACCTTGTTTGGGTCCTCATAGCCAGGAGGTTGTGACATATATACCTCCTCTAAAATCCATCCATTCAAGAAAGCATTCTTGACATCTAATTGGTACATATTCCAATTTTTTGATGCAGCCACACACTTTTTTTCATTCAACATAGACCTAGTTGTTTCAACAATCAGCCTATTTCTTCTCTCAGCTACCCCATTCTGTTCAGGAGTATACCTTGTGGTGATTTCTCTTTGAATGCCTCTGTCCTGCAAAAAGTTTTCAAACTCATTGGAGAAGTAATCACCTCCTCCATCTAACCTTAGCCTCTTCAAATTCTTCCCTGTCTGATTTTCAACAAGTGCAAGATATTTTTTAAAGCAATTAAACACCTCATCCTTGTGCTTCATGAAGTACAATACAGTCAATAAAAGATACATAGTACCTTGATCCTGAGACTGAGGGGTCTTTGCTTGGTCCCCATACATTTGTATGGACAAGCTCTAGGTAGTCTTCATGCATGTAACCTTTCCTTGAGAAGGGTAACCTGTGAGACTTCCCATTGACAAGCACCACACTTATAAATCATATGTTGCTTGGATACATTAGGTATTCCAAGCACACATTGGTCTAATTTTCAACAAGTCTGATTTTCAACAAGTGTAAGATATTTTTTAAAGCAATTAAACACCTCATCCTTGTGCTTCATGAAGTACAATACAATCAATAAAAGATACATAGTACCTTGATCCTAAGACTGAGGGGTCTTTGCTTGGTCCCCATACATCTGTATGGACAAGCTCTAGGTAGTCTTCATGCATGTAACCTTTCCTTGAGAAGGGTAACCTGTGAGAGTTCCCAAATTGACAAGCACCACACTTATAAATCATATGTTGCTTGGATACATTAGGTATTCCAAGCACACATTGGTCCCTGCATATTTGCTTCAAGGTTCTTTCTCCTACATGCCCTAATCTTTTGTGCCAAATCTCAAGCTCTGAAAGTGTTTGATCTTTGTAACTGTATAGTGCAATATTCTTTGTGTCTTCTAGCTCAAAAGTGAAAAGTCTACCTCATTTTTCTCCTTTTGTTATTCTCTTGAACCCATGCCTTGGATCCTCCACAAATGCTCCATATTGGTTGAATCTAACCTGTAAACCTTTCTCCACAATCTGTCCAACACTCATCAAATTTTTGGTAATGGTTGGTACATAGAGTACCTTGCTCAACAAGTTCTGATTTCCATCATAAGTCTTAACATTTCCAACTTTAACTACAGAGTGCTTGGTGTCATCACCTGTTTGTACTTGATGCTTACCTTTTAGTTCCTCAAGATCAGAGAGTAGTGCTACATTGCCAGCCACATGATTTGAGCATCTTGAGTCAATGTAGAATAGGTGGTCATCATTTGTACCTGATTTTGTAGTCATGTTCATGATGAGAAGAGAGTCATCTTGCTCCTCTGTGTAGTTTTGTAGTCCTTTTTGGATTTGAAACCTCCTTGGTAGTTGGCATTGTAGTTGTTGTTGTAATTGTTGTTGTAACCTTGGTGGTGGTTGAATCTACCTCTTGACTGTGAGTATCCACCTCTTTGGTATCCTCTTCCTCTCTGATTTTTGTAATTCCTGAAACACTCATCTGTACTATGATTTGATAAACCACAAATGTTGCATGGTGAGGAGTTATAGGATCTCCCCCTACCTTGCTTACCTCCTCTGCCCCTTCCTCTTGATGATCTACCTCTCCCTGCATAGTTGGCTTGGGAGGTAGAGCCTTCATCTTCCACCTTCTTGCTCTTGCCTTTATCTTTAGAATTTTTATCTGTATATATGGCAGAAGAGTTATTACCTTTGGATGTGTCTCCATTCTTGTTGAGCTTTGCTTCATGAGTGAACAATTGTCCCATGAGAGTTGTAAGATCTGGAATTCGCATGTCCATGTAAAGGTCCATGGCAGTGGTGAAGCTTTCCCATTTGTCATCAGCTTTGATCCCATTGATCACTTGCCTCACAATCTGTTCTTCTTCAATCTCTTCTCCTATGCTTGCTAACTGATCTGCTACATCTTTAATCTTGGTCACAAACTCTGAAAGAGCTTGCTTAGGTTGCTTCCTTAATGTGGTGAATTCAATCCACAACTGATTTTTTCTAGCCCTTGTGTTGGAAGAAAAATATGATGACAAGGTTTCCCAAGTCTCTTGGGATGTCTTACAATTTCTAATATGTGGCAAAAGAAAATCAGAGATGGAGTTGAGTAAATAAGACCTTGCCAATGCATCCTTAGCACACCATGTATTGAGTTTTTCATGTTCTTCCTTTGTTGGTAATCCTCTTGTTTTGAATGAGGGCAATTCCTCATCTCCTGAGATGTATCCATAAAGACCTTTTCCTTCTATGTAGGTCTTCATCCCTAGAGACCATGCATGATAGTTGTTCCTATCCAATTTATCAATAAATGAAGGAAAACCATCTCCCATTTTACCTTAGTTTGCTCTGATACCACTGTTGGGAAAGATGGATGGATGCTCCAAGAGATTGAGTAGGTACTGCCAAGTCCTGCTTTGTACTAGCCCTCTGATGCTTTAGAGTTGATAAGTAGACCTTCTTAGCTTTCCAATGACACCATAAAATGTCCTATGTACTTTGCAAATGATGTATGTAAAGATTGAGACAAAACA
>CM035431.1:96017407-96024907 GCA_020310875.1 Ceratopteris richardii
CAGTTGTGTATGCATATGAAGTTGTGTATGTGTATGCATGTGTGTATGCATGTGTATGCATATGCATTTGTGTATGCATATGCATGTGTGTATGTGTATGCATGTGTGTATGCATTTGTGTATGCATATGCATTTGTGTATGTGTATGCATTTGTGTATGTGTATGCATGTGTGTATGCATTTGTATGCATATGCATTTGTGTATGCATATGCATATGCATGTATATGCATATGCATTTGTGTATGAATATGCATTTGTGTGTGCATATGCATTTGTGTATGTATATGCATTTGTGTATGCATATGCATGTGTGTATGCATATGCATTTGTGTATGTGTATGCATGTGTGTATGCATTTGTGTATGTGCATGCATTTGTGTATGCATATGCATTTGTGTATGTGTATGCATGTTTGTATGCATTTGTGTATGCATATGCATATGCATATGTATGCATATGCATATGCATGTATATGCATATGCATTTGTGTATGCATATGCATTTGTGTATGCATATGCATTTGTATGCATATGCATTTCTGTATTTATATGCATGTGTGTATGCATATGCATGTGTGCATGCATATGCATGTGTGCATGCATATGCATGTGCGTATGCATATGCATGTGTGTATGCATATGCATTTGTGTATGTATATACATTTGTGCATGCATATGCATTTGTGTATGTGTATGCATGTGTGTATGCATTTGTGTATGCATATGCATTTGTGTATGTGTATGCATTTGTTTATGTGTATGCATATGCATGTGTGTATGCATATGTATTTGTGTACGTGTATGCATGTGCATGTGTGTATGCATATGTATGTGTGTATGCAGATGCATGTGTGTATGCATGTGCATTTGTGTATGCATATGCATTTGTGTATGCATATGCATTTGTGTATGCATATGCATTTGTGTATGCATATGCATATGCATATGCATGTATATGCATATGCATATGCATGTATATGCATATGCATATGCATGTATATGCATATGCATTTATGTATGCATGTGTGTATGTATATGCACTTGTGTATGTGTATGCATGTGTCTATGCATATGCATGTGTGTATGCATGTGCATTTGTGTATGTGTCTGCATGTGTGTATGCATTTGTATGCATATGCATTTGTGTATGCATATGCATGTATATGCATATGGATTTGTGTATGCATGTGCATTTGTATGCATATGCATTTGTATGCATATGCATTTGTGTATGTATATGCATGTGTGTATGCATATGCATGTATGTATGTATATGCATGTGTGTATGCATATGCTTGTATATGCATATGCAGTTATGTATGCATGTGCGTATGCATGTGTGTATGCATGTGCATGTGTGTATGCATATTCTTGTGTATATGCATATGCATTTGTGTATGTATATGCATTTGTGTATGCATATGCATATGCAAATATATGCATATGCAAGTATATGCATATGCATTTATATATGCATGTGTGTATGCATATGCATGTGTGTATGCATATGCATGTGTGTAGGCATATGCAATTGTGTATGTGTATGCATGTGTGTATGCATATGTGTATGCATGTATGTATGCATGTGTGTATGCATGTGTGTATGCATGTGTATGCATGTATGTACACATATGCATTTGTGTATGCATATGCATTTGTATGCATATGCATTTGTATGCATATGCATTTGTATGCATATGCATTTGTATGCATATGCATTTATATGCATATGCATTTGTATGCATATGCATTTGTATGCATATGCATTTGTATGCATATGCATTTGTGTATGTGTGTATATGTATATGCATGTGTGTATGCATATGCATTTGTGTATGCATGTATGTGCATTCGCATATGCATGTGTGTGTATATACATATGTGAGTATGTATGTATATGTATATGTGTCTCTCTCTATGTTTCTCTAGATCTCTCTCTCTCTAGATCTCTCTCTATAACCCATATATGGTGGTTCATGCATTTCTTTCATAACAAATTCTTTAAAACCTTGTGTAATGCATAACTTGTGTTCAAAGTACAAGAATCCATTATGAAAAGTATAGTGATCCTCACAAAATGTTGGAGAATTATTGAAATCATTCCATGTTTGTGAAAAATACAATCATATGCATAAGTAGGAATCATGTTATGAAATCAATGAATATGAATAACAGAACCATTATTAATAGAAACAATATTTGTTTGTGGAGATAAGAAATGATTAAGGGCGTCAGCTACAACATTAGCTTTGCCAAGTTGATATTGAATCATAGGCTGAAAAGCTTGTATGAATGAAGCCCATTAATGTGTCTGTCAGAAGTCAATGGTTGATTTAATAAATGCTTAATAGATTGTTGGTATGTTTTGATTATGACTTCAAAACCCATGAGATAATGTTTCCAAATTTTTAAAGCATGCACAACAACTAAAAGTTCCTTATCATATATACTATAGTTCTTTTGAGATGGTTTAAGTTTCCTACTTTCAAATGCATTGGGATGATCATTTTGCATTAATACAACACCTATACGTGAACCATTAGGAATAAGTAATAGTCGTTGTGACAAATGTTCAGTGCAGTTAGAGACAGTATCTCCTTCTTTCCATCCAAAAGTTGTCGATGATCAATGCGCATGTAAGTGGAACTGAGGAGGAAGGAAAGACTCCTTGACCTTTTCTTGAAATGCTTTCCATGTGGTAGGGCGATCGGTGCTATGGCACAAAACATTCCACCATAACTGGGCCTTACCCACCAAATAATTAGTAACAAACTTCACTTTTTCACTTAAGAGTAAGATTCATCAGAATAGAAGTCATCAAACTGAGATAGCCATGAAAGAATAAATTGACCATCCTTTTGCCCATCAAATCGAGAAAATAAAAATTTTTTCGCACCAATCTTGGGCCGTAAGCCTTGCTCTTAGGCGGTAATAATGGCCCTCACCACCCTAACTAGGTTATTGTCATAACTTTGTAGTTGTTGGAGTGTAGCATCCCATTCTTTTATTTCAATTTGAGCATGTTGGAGTTCTTGACGCAAAAGTTTCAACTGTTGTTCAAGTGTTATCCCAGGTAGGGGTGATGTACTAAAATCCTTGGTGCTATGAGTAGGGTCCATGGCCTTATGTAGAGAACCAATACCTAGGTCTAAGCATGGGAAAATATTTTTTTTAAACAATAGTTTATATTTAAAATAATAATAATAATAATAATAATATAGATTAAGAAATAAATAAGTATAATAAATGAGAGTGCTTTGATAAATAAATAAATAAGATAAATTAGAGTGCTTTGATAATAAATAAATAAATAAAAGAGAGTGTTTAAATAAATAAATAAATAAATAAATAAATAAGAGAAAGAGAGTGTTAAGAGTTATGTTAAATATTTATTAAAAGGAATGGGGTATCAAAAATGTTGATATATCTAGGTATTGATGTGTGCGAACACTCTAGGACCACCGGGGCACTTTTTTCCCTCTTTAGGAGGTTTTTTTCCCTCGGCTTGTATATACACCCATTGCCCTAATGGGCTACTTAATCTTTGTACATTCTCAAGTAATACATTCAGTATTGTGTGTTGTGCTCCAAGCTTCTTCTTCTTCCTTGTGCTGTTCGCATGCTTCCACAATTGGTATCAGAGCAAGTCACAGAGATGCTCAGGCACATGCATTGATAGCTTTGTCTATCAAACATGCCATTATTCCTCACATTTGCTCTTGTAGAACAGCTAAAGATGCTTGGGATACACTTACCACATTGTACCAAGCTAGGAATGAGGCTCGTATTGCTCACCTCCAAAAACAGTTGGAGAGTGAGCACATGAATGAAGGTGATTCTATGGACAATTTCCTAACAAAGATCAAAGACTTGAAGGAATAGTTGATTTCTGCTGATGAGGTTATACCAGATAGCTCACTTGTTTAGAGCGTTTTGAATGGTCTTCCTGATTCATATCAGAGTTTTCCTTCTACTCTTGAGTTGATTATGAAAGGCATTCCAAATGCCTTGTCATTTGAGAAGTCAGTCTCTGTTCTGCTGCAGGAAGATCACTCCAGGTAGAATAGGTGTATTATGCAAGTTGTAGATCAAGCTTTCCTGGCTAGTCAGAAGGGCAAAGGAAAATGGAGCTCTTCAACTAGTAAGCAGAAATCTACAAATGTTGCACATTTGAAGAACCAAGATAAAGATGAGAAAAAAATCAGAAAAGCAGATTTTTTTTTGCAAGTACTGTAAAGGGAATGATCATATCATAAAGAACTGTCCAAAACTAGCTGCTAAAGAGGCAAAGAAGAAAAAGGCTGGAATGGCTGTTGTAGAAACCTCTACACCAAAAACGGAGTCTGCTAATCTTGTGCAGGAAGAAGAATGGGCTTTTACTACTGTTTGCAGTTTTGACCCATCTTCTCATGAGCACTGCATGTCTATAGTAGACTCAGATGTTTGGTACTTTCATAGCGGGGTGACCAAACATATTACCTCACAGTGCAGTTTCTTCTCTTCACTCGAGCCTGCCCCTATAGGGAATACTGTTACATGCACCAACAACTCCTCTTATCCTATTATGGGAGCTTGTCAGATCATTTTGACTACTAGTGATGGTAGTTCTTTCACTTTGTCAGATGCTTTCTTTGTGCCATGGATCAAGAAAAATTTCTTATGAGTTTTTGCATTAGCCAAGATTGGCTTGGTTGTGAAATTTGTTGATGACAGATGTACAATTCATGATCTTTTAAATGGCGACATGATTATTGCTTCTGGCATTCTATGTCATGGGCTGTATAAGCTCATAGAATATGAAAGATCTATAAATGATTTGGCATGTGCAATACATGATTCTCAAGCTATGTCAGATGCAAAGCTTTGGCATGCATGCTTTGGTCATATGACTTTTGCTAGTTTGCTACACCTGCAAAAATCTGAAATGGTGTCCTCTTTGCCCAAACTTGAGGCGCCAGGAAAACATGTTTGTGAAGGCTGTATTTCGGGCAAAATGCAGCATTCCTCCTTTCCAAAGGATGGTTGGTTCGGGCTACTCAGAAATTGCAGCTTGTACATAGTGATGTCTGTGGTCCTATGCAGACACTTTCTTTTGGAAATTATCTTTACTTACTGACTTTCATAGATGATTTCTCTAGGCATGCATGGGTATATCCATTGAAGGCAAAGTCCGAAGTGTTCATGTGCTTCAAACATTTTTTGGTTTTGGCTGAAAATCTATCAACATGTAAAATGGGCACACTACGTTCTAATCGAGGGGTGGAATATATGTCTTCTGATTTTAATGCATTTCTGGCTGAACATGGGATAAAACACCAGTGTTCACCTCAACAGAATGGAGTTCCTGAACGAAAGAAGAGGTCACTCATGGAGATGGCGAGGTGTATGGCCAAGAGTCAGGCTTTGCCACATAGTTTCTGGCTTGAGGCTATCATGTATGCAACATATGTACTTAACAGGTGTCCCACTAAAGCGCTGCAGTCTATCACTCCATATGAGGCTTGGCATGATCGCAAGTCATCTGTTGCTCATCTGCATGTTTTTGGTTGTTTTTCATATGCATTAGTGCCCGAACAACATTGCAGAAAATTGGATGATAAAGCAGTAAAATGTATTTTTGTTGGGTACAATTCTGAAAATAAAGGGCATTGTCTCTATCATCCACAGACTAAACGCATTCTGGTTAGCCGTGATGTTGTTTTTGGGGAAGATGCTCTTCATCCATTGCATTCATGTACTAAGGAGACATCTGTTAGCTCCAAAGACATATATGATACTTTGCTGCTTCTTTTTACAAGTGGATAGTCTAGTGCTGGTCCTAATGTGGCAACTTCTCAGCCTTTGCAGGTTTCAGGTGATGATGTAGATCATTCCATTTCTGATGCAAATTTACATGATGCACTTGTTGATGAGAGAGCTGATATTGAGCAGGCAAAAACTATGCCAAAATGGCTAGTGTAGACTTTGCATGATAGCAAATTAGATGCACCTCTATCATATCACACTCGATTAGGCTCTCATAGTGCCTCTTTTGCATTAGATTGCTATGCTATGGCTGCATCTAGTCTCTGTGATGAGACTGAGCTTGTTTCTTTTGATGAAGCACAAAATTCAAAAAATTGGATGGCTGCTATGCAATCTGAATATGATGCTATAATGAAGAATGGTACTTGGTCTTTATGTGACTTGCCTCCTGGCAAGAAGGCCATTGACACTAAGTGGGTATACAAGCTGAAGTGTAAACGTGATGGTACAATTGATAGGTATAAGGCTAGGCTTGTTGCAAAGGGTTATGCGTAGGAAAGAGGCATTGATTTTGATGAAACCTTTGCACCTACATGCTGTATGACTACTGTTCGGAGCATCTGTGCACTTGAAGCTCATCATGGTTGGAATGTACATCAGTTGGAAATTAAAACTACATTCCTGAATGGTGCCTTGCATGAAGAAGTGTATGTTTTTCAGCCCCGTGGCTTTGTGCAGAAAGGGCATGAAAACCAGGTGTGCAGGTTAAAGAAGGCATTATATGTTTTAAAGCAAGCACCATGTGCTTGGTATGAGAAGATACATGCCTATCTGATTGCACATGGTTTTGAGAACACTCCAACTCAAAGCACCTTATATGTTAAGCATGCTTATGATGTACTTCTAATCATTGTGGTTTATGTTGATGACATGTTGCTCATTGGTCCTCATGACAGGCATATTGCTGATTTTAAGGCTGATTTGCATGTCTCATTTGAGATGTCCGATTTGGGGCATTTGCATCACTATTTGGGCATTCAGTTTATGCATGTTGATGGTGGAATGGCTTTGTGTCAAAAGAAATATATTGACACATTATTGCAGCATTTTAGCCTTGAAGACTTTAAACCTATTGCCACTCCTATGGAAACAGGTTTATGATTGAGTCTTCATGATGTGAGAGATGCATTTGATGTTGTTCTCTATCAACAGGCAGTTGGATGCTTGATTTACTTATGCATTACTTGGCCAGATATTTAGTTTGTTGTCTCACAGATGAGCAAGTTTATGCATTGCCCAGGTGTCAAGCATTGGTAGGCGGTTAAGCGCATCTTTTGCTACTTGAGTGGTACTCGACTACTTGGGTTGTTTTATCCCTAGGGCACTACAACCAGATTTGCATGCTTTTTATGACTCAGACTGGGCTGGTTGCTGTGACACTTGTGTGTCCACTAGTGGCTTTTGCTTCATGTTTGGTAGCTCGTATATATCTTGGTTGAGCAAGAAGCAGCCTATTGTGGCCACTTCTAGTTGTGAGGATGAGTATAGGGCACCTTTCATAGCTACTGTTGAGTGTGTGTGGCTCACACACCTTATAGCTGATTTGGGTGTTCGTCAGTCTTTTGCCACACACTATCTTCACTGATAGTCAGAGCGCATTGATAGTTGCGAGGAACCCTGTGTTTCATGCTCGCACTAAGCACATTGAGGTGCATTATCATTATGTCTAGGAGAGGTTCTCTGCTAGGGAGATCA